>LBNU01018869.1:0-30981 GCA_014162995.1 Artemisia annua
TTAGGGTTAGATGAGAATTGGGGAAAAGAAGTGATGTGGTTCTTCCGTACACCGTTAAAAAAAAACACGGTTGAATAATAATAATGTGTGTGTGTTTTGTTGGTGTGAAGGAAGGGTTGTTGGTTGATTTTTTACATAAGATGAACGGACGTGTAAGGGTATGGTTCAATCCGGTTTATTTCATGCATTCGAATCCGGGTTCAGATCCTCTCTCTTTCTATTTCTATTTTTATTTACTATTCCTAGGGGTCCTATTTTTGTGTTGTTGCATTATTTTACAAACTTCTTGTATTTTGTATTTATATGTTTCTTAAAAAATTAAAATAAAAACTTGACAACTATGGGATTGATTTTCGATTTTTTAGTCGATTAATTTATGGGGTCTGAAATTACTGGCGAATGTCTTTAGACGGACTTAAGTCCTCCTTGTTCATGAGGTTGGCTTAGCCACTAAGAATAAGGTTTTATTGATATAAAACTCTAGTTACTGATATATAGATTGTTACTACACATTTTTCCTCGAATATTTAGTATTCATAGTTTTCCTTGTTTTGGTGTCGCTCTCGCCGCCTGTATCGAAACTTTGTTTTACCCTTAGATGTCCAGTCAACTCTTGCCTCTCAAAGCATTTCATGGAGAACCAACTAGTTGATGACAATTTTCAAATTGAGTCGCTTGCTCAAGAACGTGCATTTTCAATAAATGCAATGAATCCCAATTGAGATATGCATCGAAGCATACTTGTAATTTGAGAGATACGTCGTGTGTTTCAAAATAATTGTCCAATGAAAAAAGAAACAGTTTAAAAAAATCATTATCAGTAAAGTTTTTTATTTTTTACTTTTTGCAAAATAACAGTTTTACCTCTAACTAACTAATTTATAACTTATTTAAAGTTTTTAATAATAACCTTAAATGTGAGGTATATCACATTATCACTGATATAAATTTATGGGAGGTGATTTGCACACTCCTTTAATTGATTGGCACACTCTAATTTAGAGTGTCTTGTCATTTATACCCTCATATTACTTTACTAATTTTCACCCATGTAAGGGTATAAATGTCTAGACACACTAAATTTGAGTGTGCCAATCAATTTAAGGAGTGTGCAAATCACTTCCCTAAATTTATCTATCTATTTGTTTAAGTAGACAATTTATTTTAGGCAATCCAAAAGTAAATGTGGACAAGAAATTTTGGACAGGTGGAGTAATACAGTAATATATTTTGTTGTTAAAATAATCATATTACCTGTGTTGTAAAACAATAGAGAGCTACAGTGTGTTGTGGTTTCGAGTGTGAGGGCCCGTTTGGTTTGTAGATGGGTTTAGATTAGAATTTGGATTTAAATGTAAAGTTGTAGATTAGGATTTAGATTAAGAGAGAGAAAATATATTTATTTAATAAATTATATAATAAAATTATTATTAAAAGTATTTTTTTTAAAGTATAAAACATTAAATGTGAGAGAGACAGAGACAAATAAAAAGATTGGCCCCACAAATTTTCTAATCCTACCTATTTAATCGCTTTAGAGGAGTCCAGGATTTTCCGCTTGAATACCAAATTTTAAAGTTGTCTATTTGAACCAAACATGACTTTTCTTCTTGGATTATGTGAACCCAGCCCAACCCCGGTAAACAAACGCCCCCTGAATGTCATGATTGTGTTACGACTAGTTCTAAGGGTGCGCTTTGTTTGTAGATAGGATTGGAATCGGATTTGGATTTGGTATGGTATGAAAGAAAATATGATAGAAAATGTATTTTATTAATTTAAAAAATATTTATTTATTGACTAAATTAAGGTTTAAAAGTTATTTTGATAAATGAAATAAAAAGAAAAAGACAAAAAGAAATGTGTACATAGGTGAGAGAGAAAGAGAGATAACTAATTTTAATGTGTGAAAGAGACTTGTTTTTGAAATAAAATAAAGATGGGGCCCACAGGAATTGAACAAAAGTCACCCACCTAGGTAGGATTGAATCTATGGGTGTTGAATTTTTTTTGAACGGCGGGTTAGTTGTTAGATGTTAGTTGTTAGTTGTTGGCTCGAGTTAGTGTCGCATCCTCGGGCAGAGATACCAACCGCGAGCCTCTCCTTAGGGGATAACCCCACTCCTATTCCCGATTCGCCTGATATCATTAGAGCTTGTGGTTCCCAAGTGAGGACTTCCCGGTCGGTCACCCAAACCGGTACTACTCTCACTTGGGCTCGCTTAACAACTTAAGCCTTTACCACTAGACCACAAGCCCCATGATAATCTATGGGTGTTGAATGATAGATTGGTTTTTAAAATTTGAACCAAACATTTAATCATGGCTATGATTCTCATTCTATCATTACAAACCCCCAAAACAAACGGGCCCTAAGTGTGGAACACAATTAAGGTTGAGTTGTGTTGTGAGTTCGGAAAGCTTTTGTGTTGGTATTAGTCAATGGTTATAAAGAGGATATTGATGTATCGAGCTAAGAGCATGGAGTACTATGGCATGCCAAATTCTCCTTTTAAGTGTCAACTCAGCACCATGTCAGCATCATCACTTTTAACACTCACACATCAAAACACCTCTTCACTCATAACATGTCATTTTGGCCCACCCAACCATAATTTTATTTTCTTTTACATTTTCTCAAACAAACTAAATTTTATTCATTCAAATAAAAACAAAATTTATATAAAACTAAAAATATTTAAAAAAATATATGTATATTACATAAAAAGTGAATAATAAAAATACTACACTTCATTTGTGCTGGCCTGGTCTACAAAAACCCACCACCAAGTATGCTATATGGAATTAGTATTCATATATTCTTTTTAAATTTATCCAGTGATAACTGTGTATATTATTTTTATAGTTTATAGAAATTTTGATTCATTTCCATATGCACAATTTAAAAAGTATATTTGACTACATGCTATAAAATATAGATTGTCATGAAACTAAATCAGCACTTGGTTGGCTTATCAAGTCATCACCTCAAACCTACATATGGATATTTCTTTCTTTTCATCCCACCTATTTTACAGATAAGATCCGGTGATCCTTCTTTTCACACATCAATAGAGAAATTTCTATCGTAGACAACCTCTTATCACAACCAAGAATATAT
Organism: Artemisia annua; assembly: GCA_014162995.1. NCBI lineage: Eukaryota > Viridiplantae > Streptophyta > Magnoliopsida > Asterales > Asteraceae > Artemisia > Artemisia annua. Next base: position 3,122 of record LBNU01018869.1, read on the forward strand.
CACAATCATCCGTTCAGTTACCACACACAAACAACATAAGTCCTAAAATCCTAAGTAACCCACAACTGTTTCAGGTAATCAAAAGAACTGATCTAAATGAAATTGTGGGAGCTCCTTTTCAACCATCACCACCACATCATGTTATTCTGCGTTAATATACAAAAAATTCCTAACCCAGATAGTTTTCTTTGTCTTTTTCCCAAAGTCACACACGCCACTTAAGTGGCCTGGGAAGTGGCGAGAGGTTGTTAAGGTATGATGGCATGAGGCTGGCGGCGCCAATTTGGTGACCACGTTGGATTTGGCGTAGGCTTGTGTGATGATACCCCATGGTCTAAGACATGATTAGTTCTTGCACGGTATCTCCATCATAAGGAGTTGTATTGCTTATAGAATAATAAATGGATCCCAACGTTAGAGAGTAGTGTACGGATGACATAAATCTAGGGGTGGAAACGAGCCGAGCCGCTCGTGAAAAGCTCGGGATCGGATCGGTAAAAAGCTCGAACGAGCCGAGCCTAAACGAGCTCAAGCCCGAGCTCGAGCCTAAGTTTAGGCTCATTTAATAATCGAGCTCGAGCCCGAGCCCTATACAAAAAGCTCGAGTAGGCTCGCGAGCCTAAACGAGCCCTTTAAATATATACGTATATATATTGCCTATACGTATAAACGAGCTTAAAAGTAGTAAACGAGCTCGGGCCTTATGTAATAAACGAGCCGAGCTCCATTTGAACTTTATTTTCTTTAAAACATAATATAAATTAGTTGAGCCCGAGCCGAGCTCGAGCTTGTGAAATTTTTCACGAGCCGAGCTCGAGCTCTAAATATAAGGCTCGAAACGAGCTCGAGCCCGAGCTCGAGCCTTATATATATAAACGAGCCGAGCTCGAGCTCTGGCAGGCTCGGGCTCGGCTCGGCTCATTTTCACCCCTACATAAATCCCATTTTAGAACTACTATAAAACCTGTGTTTGTCTTCTAGCTAATTGTTTACATTATTTTCTTTTACAGTTTTACTTTCATATGAGTTTTAAAGATAGTTGTTTAAATAGATAATCATTTCAATGCATTAAGTTAATCACTATATTCTTTTACGTGTATCAATTTTTTTAATTCCTATTTTACATAAGAACTTTTAATAGTTTATATTAACTTCTATTATGCGTATCATGACGGTGAGATTATAACGTGATATTGCTTAATCTCTTTCCGTTCGATATATACAAGCCTTGTTTGAATTATATCTGTTATATATTAACAACGAATACCCCAAACACCCCATCTACCAACTAAGAGTGAATATTTGTGATTTCTTGTATGAGATAACTTAGAGGTTAGGTGGGAGAATAGGGTGTTTGAGTATTTATGGTTAATATATAACATGTATAATATAAACGAAACATGTAACATCGAATGAAAAAAATACTAAATAGTAACACTTCATAATTTCACCGTAATGACACACTAAAAAATAAGTTATTAAAAGTTTACGATACACACAATAGAAGCATTTAAAAGTTTGTATGTAAAATAGGGAAAAAAATGTTTGATACATAAAAAACAATATAGCAGTTAGATAGATACATTCTGTATATAACATTTTACAAAGTAAAATGTGCTATCGCTAATAATAATGATTGTTGTAAGTGTATAACACTATGCTTAAGCACAATGGTTTATATGCAATCTCACCGTAAGTTTCTATCTTGACTTTTCACTACATAAAGAAAAAAACATATTATGTTGTAATAATGGTCCAATATTCAAATGAAAACTTAAAAAATGAGTTCGTAACAAAAGTGTACCCATGTTTCAGTGGTATGAAAGTTGATGGTAAGGTTGATGGTAATCATAAATGAAAATGTTGCAAACAAATTGGTCTTTTTAAAAGACCATCCACCAAATCCCTCAATTTTAATGGATGACTAAACACCCTCAAACTTATAAAAAATCATTAGACTGTCTAAAAAAAAATTAGCGCATGACATTGAACTAACTCTTTTATTTTTTTGAAAAGGTTGTTAGTAATTAGTAGTATCATTTTTACGTTACTTAAAGTCTACAAGTGTTTTATAAGTGTCAACAAATTACGTAAAGCTAATAATAGTGATTGTTGTGAGTGTATAATACTATTCCTAAGCACACACCGGTTTCTATAAAATCTCACCATGAGTTTTTATCTTGACTTTTCACTACATAATGTATAAAAAAAACATTTATGCAGTAATAGTGATCCAATATTCAAATGAAGACTTGAAAATGAGTTGGTAACAAAAGCCTGCTCATGTTTAAGTGGTATGAGAGTTAGTGGTAAGACAAGATGAAATTTTGCAAACAAATTCATGTTAATTTTTTGGTCTTTGCAAAACACCATCCACCAAACCCCTCAACTTAATGGGATGACTAAATACCCTCAAACTTATAAAAAATCATTAGACCGTCTAAAAAAATTATCACATGACATTGAAACCATGCATTTTTTATTATATAACTAGTTATAATACCCGTGCACGTACGGGGTTTTTCCAGAAAAATTTAAGTATATAGTATTATTGTTTAAAAACAGAAAATCTTATGTATATTTTAAAAGTTAGAGCATCAACATGTGCGAAAGTAAGAAAAATAGTTAGCAGAAATTGTAAATATAACCGTGGCATCGACCTTGTATTGGATTCTTGAGCGTGTCTCCTTATAATGTTATTGGGCCAAAGGTTCTTTGATCACATGGGTTTACAGATAAATCAAATTTATTTTAAAAATTTTGTTTACTATATGGATATATAAGAATTTACCCGTGAAAATTATGATATAAGTAAAACTAATAAGTATGCATGAGTTTTTCATTATGTATTAATATCAATTTATATTTTGTAAAAATATTATTGGATGAAAGATTTAACTTTGTTTAGCTGACATTGATGTTAATGTTGAGGTTGATGTTGTTGTTTAACTTTAACTATTGATATCATGTTGTACAGAATGTGTGAGTTTAGTAGCACATAATGAGCGTTGATTAAGTTTTTTAAAAATGTTTTTCCGGATATCCGTATATAAACTTTAAATAATAATTACATGTGTCGTTATAAGTACAATCGCGTATATTTATTTTCATATCACAGTAACTCGTACTTGCCATTTGATATTTACATTACCGTTAATAATAATTTAACTGTATTTAATATTCAAACCCGTATACGTATAGATTAAACTTTTAAATAGAATAACATGAGTTCTTATTTATATATAACGTACATAGTAAAAAGATATTTTAATAGATGAAAGTTTAAAACTAATATTTATTTTAAAAGTATTTAACGTATATTAAAACTAATTCGTACATTTATAAAATTTTGTAAGTTTAATGGATGGAAGTCTCAAACCAATACTAATACTCATGTAATTGTAAACAAAGTTCATATTATAAAGTGTAGGGGTATAAAGTGTAAGGGGTTATTTTTTTATTATCTAAAGTTATCAAAAAACACGGAGATTTATAATTTTACACTTAACTCCATATAATATATTTAAAATTCAACCACTAATGTTTTATTAATTACCTCATATCTTTTTTTTTAAGTTTTTATTTTCATAAATTTGTCACCTATATTTTTATGTGTTTTTTTTCCTCAATCAAATTCTCCACCAAATTTATTAAAGTTTGACCAAAATCAATTCAATTTTGACTTTTTATTCGCCAATCATATTGCTCGATTTCACCTATGTGTCAAAATCGAGCATTCCTATTGGTCAAATTTTTTTTCCACTAAGATTGTTTTGTCAAAAAAACTCCGAAATGATTTAATTCCTTTATTGTATAAAAGATTGTTCTAACTAACTCTTATTTTTTGAAGAGGTTGTTAGTAGTTAGTACTATCATTTTCAAGTTATTTAAAGTCTACAAGTATTTTATAAAGGTCGACGAATTATTTAAATCTATAATCCATAGTTTAAAATCCATAATGAAATTATATTCTGTATCTAACATTTTACAAAGTAAAATGTACTATTGCTAATAATAGTGATTGTTGTGAGTGTATAACACTATTCCTAATCACAATGGTTTATATGCAATCTCAGTACAAGTTTCTATCTTGACTTTTCACTACATAGTCTATTAAAAAAAAAATTAAAAAAAATAATAATTTAATGCAGTAATAATGCCAATGGTCCGATATTCAAATGAAAGCTTAAAAAATGAGTTAGTAACAAAAATGTGCCATGTTTTATATGAGAGTTGGTGGTAAGACAACTTATAAATGAAAATGTTGCAGACAAATTCATGTTAATTTTTTAGTCCTTTTAAAACACCATCAACCATTGTGGGAGTAGTACCGGGTGGGTGACCACCCGGGAAGTCCTCACTTGTGGTCCACTTGCGGATCATATTGTTCCGGAGATATGATGCAATGAAGAGGAGAGCCCTTAGACCTAGCCGCTGGGGTTCGAATCTGAGCATTAGCGGGGTTTTAATCCGGCCGTTACTCCAGCAAGGAATCTTATGTGGAGGTGGTACGGTTTCCTCGCGAATCCGTTGATCCTCACTTGCGCCAGCGTGGGCCCGGTTAAGACAACATAGTCTGACCAAGGGGTGGGGAGGGCCCTTCGTCTTGGAGGGTGGTTGAGTCTAAGTTGAAATTCGCCGTTCAAAAAAAAAAAAAACACCATCAACCAAATCCCTCAACTTAATGAGATGACTAAACACCTGCAAACTTATAAAAAAATCATTACACTATCTCAAAAAAGATTATCACATCACAGTGAAACCATGTACAGTATTTTTTATTATATAATTGTTCTATGACTTCTATCCAAGTCTTTTATTTTTTGAAGAGGTTGTTAATAGTTAGAGGCCTAGGTACCTTGCGCAAAAAAGTGGCGCTTTCCCACAAAACGCAAAGCGGCGGAGCCACCACGGTACTTGCCTTTTCGCATCCTGGCCATCGTGACTAGCCGAGATGGTCCCGAAAAACGAAATTCGACGAGGCCACATGCGCACCGTGGCTCGCGTTTTCCTTTTTTTTTTTCATCAATTGTGTACGACGGCACTAGAATGATGAGGGAGGAGTGTTTTTGGTGTTTTGGTGGATTCTATTGTCATGAGAAAATGTGATGATGTGACAACACTTTTTCTCATGGCTCGAGAGTACCTAGTGCTCTTAGTACTATCATTTTCAAGTTATTCAAAATCTACAAGTGTTTTATAAAGGTCAATGAATTATTTAAGCTATAATCCATGGTTAATCATATTCTATATCTAACATTAACATTTTACAAAGTAAAATGTACTATTGCTAATACTCATAGTGATTGTTGTGAGTGTATAACACTCTTCCTAAGCACTATGATTTATATGCAATCTCACCACAAGTTTCTATCTTGACTTTTCACTACATAATCTTTTAAAAAAATATATAATAATAATAATAATAAAAAATAAAAAATTAATGCAGTAATAATGCCAATGGTCCAATATTCAAACGAAGGCTTAAAAAATGAGTTGGTAACAAAAGTGTGCCCATGTTTCAATATTAGAGTTGGTGGTAAGGCAACTCATAAATATAAATGTTGCAAACAAATTCATGTTAAATTTTTGGTCTTTTGAAAACATCATCCACTAAATCCCTCAACTTAATGGGATGACTAGAGTATAGATCTAGTGAGAAGAATTAATGAAATGAGAAGAGTGAGAAAAAATTATAGCCACATATTTCAAATAAGGAAAGAGAAATAATAGGAGATGCATCTATTTTTCATGGGTGCATCTAATATTTGTGGTTGTAGTTTCTTCTCATTCTTCTCATCTTAATTATATTTATCATTTGATCCTAAGTCGGGATGACTAAACACCCTCAAACTTATAAGAAATCATTAGACTCTCTCTCTCAAAAAAATTTACCATATGACAATGAAACCATGTATTTTTTATTTTATAATTGTTTTGGCTAGCTATTTTATTGTTTGAAGAGGTTGTTAGTAGTTAGTAGTACTATCATTTTGAAATTGTTTAAAGTTTACAAGTGTTTTATAAAGGTTAATGAATTATTTAAAGCTATAATCTATAGTTTAATATTCGTAATTCATAATTCATGTTTGGACTCAAGAAAAACACTCTAACTTCAATCATGATGATCATAAAAAATTTGCATTCACTCGAATATAGATAACCAAAATTACATCTCATTTATTGAACCTTCAAAGCCAATGACTAGAACTATATTAATTGAGCCATCAAATAAACAAACAGCTATGAACTTATACTGCGCGCAGAGAACCCCTCTCACTTTAGACAGAGAGGGAATGACATTAGAAGCTATATGTGGCCTATAACCCGCCGCAACATGCGGGCAAAAGTTCTGTATTTATGAAGGTATTTCAAACAAGCAATTTTGAAAACGATTTTTAAAAAACATATACTCCGCCCCCTATAGTTTTACATGGTCTTTGTTTAGACTTATTTAAGAGGGCTTTTGTGTCTGTCAGATTATATGACTAAATAAACTCAATTAGACGTTTGGTTAAGCTTATATTGTAAAGCTTACAAGCTTGTACGAGGTATTGACCTATTACAAGTGTTTCATAAAAAAGTACTTTTTAATCCCTCACATAATAGTTATAATCTTTGATGTTCATCGAGTTTTTGTTATTTTTGCTTTAGTAACTAAAGTAAACTAACAAACATTAATCATAGGAGTACGAGCTCATCATTTACATGTCATAAGGTGCTTATAAACAACACTTTAACATGAAAACTGTGTGTCCTTACGGAGATGTAAGATGGTTATAAAGATAAATGTTTTAAAAATCGCTATTTTTCAACCTTCTATCGAAAAATACTTTTCAGCAATCAAGTCGGTTTCTAGTTCAAACATCAAACAATCAGGATGAACCCGAGTTTTATATGATAAAAATCTAGTTCATTTGCATCAACGTTACACAACAATAGTTTTTCCTTACACATTGACATTAACACACTTATTCAACTTAACCAAAATCTATACTCGTTATGTTTCAAATTATAAGTGCACTTCTAAATTGCACATATTTTAAGAAATTTTCACTAATTTGTATTTTTTATCAATCAAATTTCATATCTATCTTTTAAAGTAGACAAGTTGTTTGGAACAACCTAAAATAAAAATTTGGACTAATAAATTGAGACGGGGAGTAGATGAACAAGTCATTTTGGATACGTTCATTTTCCATCTTTTACAATTAATGTCTGATCCTGGTGACCTGGTCTATGCATCGTGGGCCATAATCTCATAACACTTGGGTCCATAGTATGGTCCAGATTTGACACGTACTAACATATTTAATGGACGATTTGATTTTTGGCTAATGATATCTATACATATATATTTAGGGCACGTTTGGTAGAGAGAATTTCAGAGAATAGAAATGAAGCAGAGAATATAAATTCAGAGAATGGAAATCAGTAGAGAATTTTGTTCAATTCTAATGTTTGGTAACAACAGAGACTTGACCCGAGAAATGAAAAAAAATTATTCGTTGATTTTAAAAAAAATATATAGATTTTTTCTAAACAACAATTTTAAAAAAATATATTTAAAAAAACTATTTTTTTAAAAATTATATATTTTTTTTAAAAAAAATTATTAAAAAAAAACTTATTCTATAAAAAATTTATTTAAAAAGAAATTTAATTTATTTTTTTATAAAAATTATTTATTTATTTTTTTATTTTTTTCTAAATAAGAATTCTAAAAAAATATATTTTTTTATTTTTTAAAATAACTTATTTTTTAAAAAATTTATTTATAAAAAAAATAATTTATTTATTTTTAATTTATTTTTTATAAAAATTATTTAAAAAAATTATTTTTTCTAAATAACAAATCTAAAAAAATATATTTTCAAAAAAAATATATATTTTTTTTAAGTATTTTTTAAAGAAAAATATATTTAAAAAACCTATTTATTTTGTTAAAAAAAAACAACCCTCAATTCTCTAAATTCTCTACAAAAATTATGGAATTGGGAGTAACCAAATTACACTACCCAATTCTCTCCAACTCTCCACTAATTTCTCATAAATTCTCCACTTTTTTTAATTCTCTCTACCAAACAAAAGAATTTGATCAAATTCCATTTCTCTCATTTCTTTTCTCTCTACCAAACACACCATTACTTCATATAAATAAAATTTGCTTGTATGAGCCTAATGGTCCCACACTCCTCCCACTATATTTTATGTGTATGAAGTAAATATATATGTGTAGATATCACTAGCCTTTGATTTTAGTCGTCGTCGTCTATGTTTGCACTAAATGACCATCGTACTTTTTTAACCTCTTATTAGAAACACAGATTATTCAAACAATGCATAAAGTTAAAGATTTAAAATGCACCATCTCCTCACAACTTTAGTTAAAAAAAAAGTTACATTGTTGGCTACTTGGTCTAGTGATTTTCTTAATATCGTAGACATTAGGCAATTTACTTACTTTCGAAATCTTATGAATAGGCAAACAAGCATTCTACAGTAATGGAGCTTAACATGTTTTTAAAGGACATAAAATTATACGATGAGTGATTTAACCAGTACGATCTATCTATTTTGGCATGCATCGCTCAATAGCATCACGATTCTTGTATTCATTTGACTAGTTCTATTTTGTATCAGTAGCGGAGCTTGGAACTTTTATTTTGGGAGGGCCAAAAGCTAATATATGTGTTTTTCTAACATACAAATTGACGCAGGACGCGCGGAAGCGTATTTAGATAAACCCTAATCCAAGGGTTATATACGAGGCGCACCTCAAGGGAATAAAACCCTAACAAGAGTAAAGACTCTTAAAACACAAAGTTTATTAATAATCAATGATCAAAAGATAAATTACAATGAAACCTAAACCCTATATTTATAGGAAAACTAATCTTGTAAAACAAGATAACTTAATTATTCTAGAATAAATAAAAATAAGGAAACTAAAAAATAAAACACGAAACCAGTAAACTCACAACCCAAAAAAAGAAGTAATATTACTTGTTGAGAAGTAAGGTTACTTGTAAGGATTACTTGGAAGTATCGACAAACAAGTAACCTCAGTTTGATATATTGTTTCTTCCAGTAACCTTACTTTGGTTTAGGAGTAGCCTTACTCCTACTAGTAAGGTCCTTATCACAAATAGCATAAAAAATACGGTTAGCACATAAATCTTGAGAGGGCCACCACCCTCTTTGGTCTCCACTACCCTCCGTTTGTATAACTCTTAAAACACAGCGGAACTATATACGCATGTAACTATAAGTCATTGTTAATACCCGGTTAGCCCCTCGCTTTATGGCAGCCGAAGAGTAGCAGGCATTGGCTCTTTGCTATAGTCCATTTGTGGTATGGTATAAAGTCTAATCCTTCTTGTCTGGTAAACAAGCAAAGGGATCAAGGAAGGGAAACTTTCTTTCCTCGTAGCAATTCTGAATCTAACACTAGGGAGAATGAAGAGGATAAGCAGTGCTTAGTGAATAAGATATTAAGCGGAAATAAGGCATTGCAGAGCTGCTTGGGAAGCACCACTAATATTATGACGCATCCCAGATATACAGACATCGCATCCTCCATGTGATCTAAGCTCGTCATCGTAGAGGTATCAATTTGAAGCCGATGTTGCACACTGGAGATCAAGTTTAATGCGGGTCGGTTACGCATGAAGGCCCCCGGGAATTGGGGCACTGCGTCGTGCAATTCGCGGCGTCGCTGTTCTAGTAGGAGTTCCGGATCCGGAACCGCGGGCGGATTTGCCCCGGGCTCCGGATCGGGAACCGCGGGCGGATTTGCCTCGGGGGCATTAGCCGCTTCCCACGCCCCCCAGTTAAGTTAAACGAGTTGAGCCAAGCACGTCAAAACTCGAGCTCAGCTCGTTTAAATTCATAAAGCTCAGTCCCAACTTGTTTTAAGCCTTATAGTTCTAGCTGAGGCTCGGGCAAGCTCAACTCGTTCAAAACCTCGAGTAGCTTACAAATAATTTAGACTATTTTACACACGTTTCTTTTAAGCAGTTCCCAAAATATGTCACTTTCTTATCACTAAATTCACATAACAAAAGAGGGGGAAAACTACATGTTAAATACTAGTTGTACACTCTCAAGAGAATCAAATACACCACTTTTCACATCCTTTACAAACTTTCTTCCACATTTCATCATTCAGCAACCTTAAACCTCCAATAATTCACCACTTTCTAACCAAAATGCTGTCGCTCGTAAACATCCGAACCACCTACGGCCTTCCGTTATGTCTCTCGGGCGTCACACGTCATGATCACCTTCATTTCTCAAAAGAGTATACTATACACATATATATCTGTTTTCATTTCTATCTTTTGAATTTGTGTGTTTTTTGACATGGGAATTGTTGCAGGATCGCGGATCATGATCGCAGACGTGAGGAAATGAGGCGAGCAAAGTCGGAAAGTGAAGTTGTGATAAGATCATCAGATCTGATCCAGTCACTTGGTGACAATGATGATCATGATCACATGTCAGTTCTTAACACTCATTGTATTGCAAAAGCTGCTTAGGTGTATTAGTCCTTTTTTTTCGGTTTTTCGTATTTGGGTCAGTTTGATTTGTGTAATTACTGTCAACTATGCTTATTCTATGCTATGATCAATTTGCTTATTGGTATCTCCATAATGGTGAATTCAATGTCTTGTGAATGTGTGGACCATTTTGGAAGTTGCATATGCATTGCATCATTAAAAAGGTATCATTGCAACTTTTCTAGCATGCCTTAAACTATGTTGCAATTTGCAAACTTACAATATAGTACAGTATATACGATATCTCGTTAAAGGAGTTTGATCTTAGTTAGGGGTGTTTGGAACTTTGGATTAGCTCTGTTATGGCGTTATTTCTTTTGCTTATGAGCTTACTAGAGTCATAAGCCAATAAAAGTGAAGTTAACGGTTTTTCGGCTCATGAGCTTATAGACGTTATAACCCGATGGAATTGGAGTTGAAGATTTATTTAAGATTTGAATAAGACGATAAACCCATCAACTAAGCAAAATCCAAACATCCATCAAAGTTCTATATCAGCAACTAAAACCAAACAATTTGTATTAGTTTCAAAGTACTAATGAAACCACAAATTTTAGTTTGTCAAAAATTCATTATACGGGTATTCAAGATAACTCGTTATAGCGTATTCTCAAAACAAAAAATCACACATTTCCTTAAATAGACAAATATTATCATGTTGATCCAAATCTATTCATAACATGTTCCAACCGGGAATAAGTGAATGTGTTGGTGCTTAAAAGGCAAAAATCATTCTCGTGAAAAAGAATAACATGTACGATATATATAGTGAACCACATGTGCAAATAATGACAGTTGTTTTTAAGATGTAAATTATAGTTACGGTTGCAATAAAAATTACTCCGTAATAACTTGCAATCGGCGTGGAAGAGACAAGTTTATATAACAAGCGGTTTGTGCCTTTATGTTGTTAGACGTTGTTGTAGTTTTAGGCGTCTGTCGTTGTGATCCTTTGAGTCAAGTGTTTCAAGTGTAAAGTTTGATCAACCGGGCGACTCGTTGGTGGTTCATGTTTGAGGCAACAACCATTCGTTTACTCGATAATCATTTTGGTAAACGTGATATTTGCATAATGTTAACATAGTTGGTAGACAAAGGACGGCAATAGTTTGTATTTTTAGTTGAATAGTTCATATCAATCATGTATTATAGTAATTAGGTAGTTCAAACACAATATCTTATTGATGTCAATGCATTATTGAGATGCTGTCGTTTGTACTTTGTAGAATTAATATAGTTTAGGCGAAATAAGATATTTTTTCCAATTGTTAATTAGAAGTTGTTCAGCTATATGTTCAAATTTAGAGACAATTTATATGGGACAAACAAGGGCTACTTTTCGATCTCACATACAAAGCACAGCAGAAAATTTTGCTTGTCGAATGCGTGTAAACACCATCTCAATAAAGGTATAGCAAATGTGACATGGTCCCGTAGCGAGTACCTAGATGATCATCACTATCTGTCGAAGCTCAAAAACGTTTCGTAAGTTGTTACCCTCGCATGTTGAAGAGTGATTTCTCACCTACTATACCACTGTTAGCCAGAGGTAGATCTCTCACATTTTTTTTTTTTTTTTTTTTNCAGGCTCACTGTGCCTTCTACACATACTAGTTACAAACATGCTACAAATTAGTCCATCCCCATTGCCATATTGTACGCAAAGCTGCTTTTCTTCATCCTTATTTTAGAATTCATCTTCTTCATCAACAATTCCGCCTCACCCTGGGGTTGATCATCGCCCCCTGCCTGTCGATCATCGCCCCCTGCCTGTCGATCACCTCCACCTTCTGGAATTTCTTCATCTCCACCACCTGGAGACACAGCAGCCGAAGGCAAGATGGTTGTTTCAGTCTGAGCGTTGAGAATATCCGCCATCTTATCTTCAGGCATACCAAACGCAGCTGCAAACTCTGGTCCCAACATAGTTTGCAGAAGGGAGTCTCTACCCGCCAAGAACTGTGGCCTGTTGTTTCGCGCTGAGGTGGCGAACCCAAAGAACACAAATGGACTAGTTCGTGAAGCCACTTGACAAAATGGGAAGTAGCGTGGAATCCAGAAAACGTCCCCTTCATTCACTTCTGCATCCATTGCTAAAGTTCCGTTTGGATACACGATTTGAATCCTCCCGGTTCCACTCAATACAACACCGTACTCCGTTGCTGTTGGATTGATGTGTGGTGCCATCATCGACCCCTGTGACCAACAAGTAGATCATAAACATTTCTTGAAATATTAAGTTATTTCATTTAGAGTAAATTCCAAGACTTTTGACTATGGATATAATATTACCGCAGTGAGATTGACGAGATATGCTCCAAAGTCAGATAATTTAAGAGGTTCATAATCATCTCCATTAACTGCAACACTCCAACCATAGTCGTTTCTGAAATCAGCCTTTCGATCATAGATATTGTACGCGTCTAATGATGTGCTGGTCTTCTTGTTTTCTCCAAGAAGCGAAATCAACATGCTCCTCAACGACCATGTCGATTTCTCTACCTCTTTTTCGGCCTTTTGACGTACATTCACAATTTTCTTCATTTGTGACTTCCTCTCATGTGTTCCTTGCTCTAAGAAACTCTTCCACATGCTCGGTTCTCTTTCTCTTTCAGGCTCACTGCCATCAGGGTTCAAAAACACTATTGCTCCTTCTTTTCGGTTCGAAAGCAACTCACCAAGCGCATCATATGAAACCTGTCGAACAATAACAAAATAGCTCGGTTCATGCTTTCTAAAACACGAAACCGTATACAAATATTCGACTCAAGTGGTGGTTATGGTTACTCACATTCAAAGCTGTGGCTAGAGTTTGCTTATCGAATCCTTTAAGCACTGAAGGTGGATTTGCTCCTCCACCGAGGTAAAACGCCTGCAAAATCAAAGCAATCGTTAACTCATAAACTGCAACAAATTAACTAATTGCATGCATTTTTTTTTATGTATTCGTACACAAATAAATCGAAAAATCCAAAATTTAATAGTAACCTATATGTGTGAATAGCTTGGTGGACAAACTACATATACATTTTTAGAAGATTAACAGTTTAATTGGGAACACCATTTTTTTCTTCTACAATAATAACACGCTGTGTTTTTCTCGACTTATATATCCGAGCAAGTCTTACGCGATTAAACCGTGCTTGGGATTGCTTATTCGAGTACTTATTTAACTATCTAAGCAGTTTTATGTGTTTACAAGAGAGTTACACTACATTGTACTACGTATGTAAATATATAATAAGTTCTAAGCATTTATCCTAGTGTTTTGAAGATCGGATTAATTTACCTCAAAAGGTTGCGAATCTATGCTTTCGGCAGTATCAATGCTAGTGATGATATGCAACCTCTGACCCTGAGCTGTGTTCACTAGATAGAATGCTGAACCAGCTTGGATTCGGTACAAATCACCAGATTTCAGATCTTGTTCCACAAAGGCGTCGTTATAGATGGACCCGATTCTAGCCTCGCCTACAAATAAAACATACTTTCTTCATTTATCCACGTTACTAAGTTAACCAACTAAACATGTTACTTAGCTTTTAAATATGGCACTCGTTTTATCTAAGGAAAACTAGGTGTGAAAAATCGATGGGATATGTTGATTCTTATATGTTTTTCTAGCGTCTGGCTAGTTTAAATAAAACATTGCAGTTAAAAAAAAAAAAAAAAAAAAAAGGTGTGACAAAGTGATCTGTATTTTTGGGCCACACAATTAGCCATGGCATATATAGTTATATACTATAGTCACCGACCGAAACAGGACAATGTCCGAGTGCATTTTGAATAAACTAAATACAATTACAAACAAAATTATTAGAGACCGGGTGTGTTTAAAGAAAATCAAGTTTTTTCTTTAAAATTAAAACTACGTGACAAAATTTCATAATTTTAACCGAAGTGGTCAATCGTTGTAACAATTTTCAAATGTAGTTAAAAACTAACCCACGTCATCTAAATTAAGTGATCTAAATAGAGTGAAAGACCAATGATATATATCGACCTTTTATGTTTCGTTACCTTTTTTAAGATCATCTAATTAAAGAGTAAAGTTTACTAAAGTAATACGTAATATATACAAGCCACTAATTAGCAAGATTATAGTCATACCTAGTTCGACGAAAATGATCAAACTCGAATCAAGATATTGTGGTATAAACATGCTATTTGGTTCCATAGTAATGAACCCAATATGCATGGGACTATCTCTATACCTCCCACCAACACCTTTTACAACCCTCATACCACCCGCATCCGTTGCCACCATCCTCTTCGTATCCGATAATATGAACTTCCTCATATCCGTCCATCCTCTCCCACCACCTCCACCACGAGAAGGTTCTTCCGGTGGAAAATCTCTCCCACCACCTCCACCATAAGGTTCTTCTGGTGGGAAATCTCTCCCACCACCTCCACGTGATCCTGGTGGAAATTGTTGTCCACCAGAACCACGCGATCCTGGTGGAAACTGTTGTCCACCACGTGATCCTGGTCCTGGTGGAAACTGTCTTCCACCGGGTGGGCCTATTTGTCCACTAACTCCTACCACCACTACCACAAGTGCTAGTAGAATAAAAAGCCATTTTGGTGAAACTTTTGCCATGGTTGATCGTGTGCGTGTTTCGGGTTTGGAACATATTAGGTTAGTTTAAGTAATGAGGTGAGGTGGGACACGTGTCATCCATGCAAATGATGTTGTGTATGTGTGGCGTTTGAGTTGCAATGACACATGCATGTTAGAACTTAAGATATGGTGTACGGTGTTTAATATGATTGTACACTTGGTGCTGACTTTATGTACCTAAACATGACTGTTTTTTGCAACATTTCGTCGTTTTGGCCTCCTTGGAACCATATATTCTTAGAATATACTAGTTTACAACTCTTGCTTTGTAGTTGTTTGTGATTGAAGTTAGTGTTAAACACACAGAGTGTTAGGTGCGGACAATCTATTCTCCAACATCGCTTTTGAGTTTTGACACAACAACAACGATACTCAATCCCGCCAAAACGAGATATGAAAAAGATAAAATGTGGATAATCACACCATCTTTACCCGAAGGTAAAAAACTCCTTTTAACAACTTAAGTAAATTAAAATGATCAACTACTTGTAAGGAATTCAAAACTTTTAGATACAATGAGTGCATATTATTGGTTCGACAATCCCGTACTAGCTAGTTGGTTTTCTTTTATAGCTAAATAGCGTATATCTATCTATCTACACTTGCAATATAATCCATTTACCACGTTTTCATAAGCTAATTGGAGTCGCCACGAGAATGCTTCATTAAACTGGTTAATTAATCAAAAGGTCTTATTGATATATGAATGACCAATCAACCAAATAAATAGTATCACAAATTTCAACCGATCATAGAGTAAACAAATTTCACTTGATCATACATAGAGTAATTCATTTCTAAGATTAATGTGATCCATTTGTCCATATAAGCTTAGTTACCTGCCATTGATTTACAAAATTTAACTTCAAGCCGAATAGGTAAATCATCCAAGTAAGGTCTACTTTTTTTCTAACTGAAAATATGTAGGGCATGTTTGGCACATGAGATCATTGAGAGATTATGCATATTTTTTCAAAAAATAAGCTACTTAAGAAATAATCTTTGTTTGACAGACGAACTTATAAAAAAAAAAAAAAAAAAAAAAAAAAAAAAAAATCTTCAATAATCTCTGAAAATCAAAGGTTACTTCATGTAACTTATAAAAATAATCTCTTTTTATAATATTTTTCAGCAACAGCAACAGCAACACCACCAACACCATCTATTTTTGCCAAACATACCCGTAGCGTTTTGTGTTTGAATCTCTTGCCGAGGCGGAGAACATATTTGTCACTGTAAGGATCTAGTTATCGCTAAAAGTTGGAGTTGTATGATTGGTTGGAGCACAGCTACCTGTGGAGGACGGGTCAAAGGGGCGACGAACATGCAGGGACCTAAGAGACCTTAATTAGAGACAAGCATATATATAGATTATGTCATCATCGTCATTGCAAACATAGATTTTCGTTGTTAAACTAGACGGTCGTCATCATGCTAAATTGTAAAATCTTGTGATATTTAACGTACGACGCACTTTGAATTATCATCTTGCAAAATCAATCACTTCGGACCAAGTCTGGCTAGCTAGGTGAATCTTTAACCAAACTCAGTGTCATGATACTTTGATATCGACTCCCCCATTGAGTTGGCAGGCTTCCAAACCGACTGAACCTGCATATGCGCGCTTGTGCCTAAACTCGGCTAACAAAATTTCTAAGACCAATTGTCAACGAAAATAAAGCTTTTCGAATTAGAGATATGCAAAACAGCACCCGGTGTTTCATTTGTTGCTCTATACTTTTTAAAAGGTTTTACGAACTTAAAAAGGTAAAAACACATAACTATCAATCAGGCACATCAGAATCAGCTCTCTTAATATCCATCACAAAGCAGACACAAATATCGTCTCACAACTAAACAAAGGAGTTTAACCTGGCATGCTATAAGACCAGCCTTGTGTCGTATTGGAGAAACGACGACCACGCATGACTGATAAGAAATCACAAACATTTTTGTGAGTCGTGACCAACTAACCAACTATTGAGCACAAATCCTCTACTATTAAACCTGAGTAAACAACAAGGACCGACAATTTAGACTCATTTGCCTTTTAATGGATCACCCGAAAATGACAATGAAAACTCAAACATTACCCACAGAACACAATTTACCCTGCAACAACATGCATAAATATACTCGTAGCAAATATAAAAACAAAAATAAAAAAATACTAATCTTCACTGACCTGAACATACATTCAGGAATGAGCTAAATCGCTAGTTAAAACTACTTTTAAAATGCCTCCAGAATACTCTAAACCAAATTCTTTCTAAACCTCACAAACAACGTTATACTTTGTACATACAAACTAAGATAAAAAAGAATCCGAAAATGAGATAACATGGCTACTAAAACTCCCATTTACCTTTCGTACCCTCTCTCCCTTCCTCAGCCAAGAATGATTTGCCGGGCCTGACCTGAAAATGACATCATTATGACATCACTTCATGGCAACAGCCCTCTGTGGAGTAGCATTGTTCGATGGCATGGTAGACCATTGCTGTCCTAAAGAAGTGACCATACTGCCCCTAGTTTCTTCATACGTATGACCATTGCAAGAATTCACCATTTCACCACTTGCTTCTTGGTGGGTGTTTATACTCTCGGTGGACTCAGAATTCACACGCTTCATACCTGATGAACTTGATGATGTTGAGTTCTTCTCGGCTTCAGTTTTCTTTGCAAAACGACCACCAGAACTCCTCATTCTTCTCATAGCGTGTTGATGTCGGGATTCATGAAGATAAGGCTGCAAGTTCACATATAAAAAAAAGTACCAACATCATCAAAACATGGCATCACCTACAAGTATTGTCAAAAATACATGCTATTTAGAGTTGATCATAGTTGAATTGGATGCTAACCTTTCTATCCTTTATTAGCTTCTTTTCAAGCTCTGCTTTTGCACGTGACTGCCTTCGCCTTAAAATTGCATGATATTGTTTAGCATTCACATAAACAGGCTCCTGAGCCATTTCAAGGGGCAGTGGCATCCTTACTTGGTGCATATCAAGGAACTGAGGATGAACCTAATAAACACAATCGTCAGTCAGCAAAAACAGTTGCATACTTGGATTAAATGACAAGAACTAAATCAGATGACCATAAGCTTAGAGGTGGAAAAGAAGGCGGGTCGGGTAATGGGTCAAAACACGTAATTTTGGTCCAATTCAGATCCGCCTAGAACCAATTTTTTTGAAACTTCAACATGTCCATTTAAAAGAGTTACAAATATAAATATTATTTAAAAAATGATTTGATTTAGCAGGTTGTGCGCATTAAAAATACAATCTGTGTTAAAAGCAAGTAGAAACTATTTTTCGCTATCTACTTTGCAGACACGTAATCAATAATACTAATTTAATGCTTTTGAAGAAACTTAACATAACAATTATTACCATATGCTGACCATAAGCTGCCATCATCCCACCATAATATGGATCGTAATAAGGATTTGGAGCACAAGCCTGCAGAAGACAACATAAAACTCAGGAACAACCAACATAAATGAGACATGCAACCCTTGACGTCAAGCTGTTGACTCTGAACATGCTACAATCAGAGGGGGCTCAAGGGTGTGCAAGTGGTGCCGTCGCACCGGGCCTCCACTTAAAAGGGGCCAATTTTTCTTAATCTTGTATATATAGTCGTTAGATATTAAACATATATAATGTGTGTAATTCAAGTTTACATGCAATCTCTTTAATTTACAAGTGCAATGGGGCCTCCTTGCCGTTATTGCCTAGGGCCATCGAAAACCATAGGACGGTCCTGGCTACAATACCCACGAAAGATTAAACGTAATTTTGACCCATTTACTTATCAAAGGTTAAATTGGGTATGTTTTATCTTTAATGGGGACATGGGGTAAATCTGTCAGGTATAAAAGATGTTACAGAAAAGGGTTGTGTGTCGCCCAAATTGTATTTTTGAAACATACCTCATAAATAGTTTCATAGTCATACTTAAAATGCCAACTATTTTAAAATTTTTAGTATTTACTGGTTAACCCAAATCCATTTGACCACGACCCATAACCAACCCGCCCATTTTCAAATTATTGGAATGATTAAACTTGCAGAAGCTTACAACAAGTTCAGTTTGTGGTGCCTGTGCAATGGTTTCTTCATTTCTGGGAAGTATGTTTGTTGCTCCATTCTGGAAATTCTGCTGTCCTTGTCCATAGCTATCTGATCTCGAGCAGTGAAACTCATTATCAATAATACTATGAATAACGATGACGCAAAGTAACTTAAATATATTCATCTTGAATTGGTGCATAAGTCCTTAAAGTTTATGGAAGGGCTTTTCTTTTGTGAATTACACTATGATACTTAACTTCAAAGATTCTCAAATGGTTTAAAATAATACGAGATAAGGTCAAAGATAGGTTAAGACGCATGAGCAAACTACAGATAAAGAATAAAGTAACTAAATCATGTTTTATGCTCGTGCAAAAACTCAAAAGGAACGTAATTTATGTATCTTAACATAAACTAATGTAATAAAGATAAGCATATCAATTTGGAAAGCACCTGAACCAATATACGCCATGTTATGTGTTTCTTTGCTAACATCATCTTCTTCCTCACTTAAAACTTCATCAGACTGCGAGTCCTTGTCTAATGATTGTTCTTGTGAAGTCGAATCACCTGAATTTGCCCGCCGCATGGCAGTTGTAGCCATGGAGTTGCTAAAATATGTCAGCAAGGTGTACCTGCAGTGATCAACGATATGGTCAATTTCCCAAACGTTTGCCCTCTTATCACATTATCACATAGAAATTCAAAGAATGCATATAAACGAAACATACATCAATTAAAAAAAACCAACTTCAAGTTCCTCCACAACCAGATAAATGACAACCTTCCAATCACTAGACTTTAAACCTTTAAAGCGACAATTAGTATATAAAATGCAGCTAAGACATACATATTAACAACTGCTTATAATGTTTACGACTTTCAACTATGTTAAAGAATCATTTATCTAATACTCGTATTAGATTCCCAATGATCTCTCATTTTATCACTTTTAAGAACGAAAATCGTAATACAAATGAACAAACATTATAAAATAACTACCACTCCAAATTTCATAAATCGTAATACGAAAATCGTTCATCTAGGAACTACCACTCCAAAAAACTTCCTCAAATTTCACAATCATCAACAATTTCAATCCGAATTCGAATTCGAATACAAATACATGACAAATAAAATCCCATGCACCCAATTTATATCACAATTAGTACACTTATCTATTTAATCATACCACCTTCCTAAAATTTTATCAAAACATCAACAATTCGAACCCGAATTTCGAACTAAATTATGAACACAACATGCATCTAAAAATTATCTCAAGACAATAAACTTTATCAAGCAACACAAAAACTTATCTAAATCAAATTAACAAGATTATGGAATTCCTTATAAAACAACTAACCATAATTCCAAAACATAACTATAACTAAACAAAACAAAAAAATAGAAAAACTTCCAAATTATAACCAAAATCACTAATCAAGAGCAACATGCAAATAAAAAACAACCCATATAAATAAAATAACAAAAACCAAAAAAGCAAATTAACATATATACTCAACATGCATAGAGATAATTAAGAACATATATATATATTAAAACATCACAGTACACATAACTAAAACATTTAACTAATACTAAAAGGGTGTTATAAGTAATTACCAATAAAGAATTATGGGAACTGAATCTTGAAACTGAACTTAGTTTTAAGGAAGAAACTGGTTTGAAAGATAACAGTTGAAGAGTGTGTGTGTTTTTGGTGTGTGTGAATTTATGTCTATCTTACTACTAGTTGTCTTTTTCGAATGTGGCTTGAGTCATTCAACTTCTCATACGTACCCCCCACTTTTATTTTATATCTTGACGCGTGTATCTTTGTGACACATCATTGGTTTTTATGCTCTTTATTTTATTCCACTAAATCACTAATACATGCATACTCACTAATTTTCTATGGCTGCTATTAATTATGCATTCAATAAAATTACAGATTCTTAACTTTTTAGGGATAAAATATTACATGATGTTTATTCACTTTCTTGGAAAAGGGTAGGTTGTGGATTAGATTATTAGAAGACTGGTATTAGGGGTTGAGTAACTGTATATATAATTACTATATATATAACGCAGCGTCGTAAAACGACGTGCGCATTGTCGTTTTGGCTATTCCAGGTTTTTCTACGGCCCATTTGTGTTCTCCATAGTGTCTTAGCCCATTTAAGTGTTTCTTTATTTTTTCACCTTTGCAACTTTTTAGAATACCTGATCAAATCTATACTATCTATAATGGAAAAATGGTAAAAGTGAAATGTTGAGTTTTCAACAATAGTCAAATGAGAGAGAAAAGTGAAATGTNACAAAACATGAGAAAGCATGCATTGAAAATCAACACGTGTTTATTCCTTTCGCGTTTGACACATTTGGTTTCCTTGCACCTGAGGCGGTGGAACTACTCAATAGAGTCCAACGAGTTATGAACAGTAATGTTATGACACATAGATCCACGGATGTAGTTTTCAAAAGAGTTAGCTTTGTAATCCAAAAAGGGCTAGCGGCGCAGCTTGTTGTTCGCTTGCCTTCAACCACTGTAAATTCTATTTTACGCTGGAAATATAATTAAAATTTTCTATCTTTACTTGGATAGTTATTTTGATGTTTTCTAGCATCAAATGTCCTACATGCATGTCAGCATATTCATGTCATATGGCTATATATACTCAAGTTTCTTGGTATTGTAATTACTATATATATAATGTCTGGGCAAAAACGACACCCCCTATGTCGTTTTGGACTTTTGCTTTTTGGGCCTGCTCCAATCGTGTGGTCCACTTTAGGTGGCCTCGGATCCTATGAAAATGTGTCCGTTTGTGTTGTCCAGCCCAGCCCTTTTCTTTTATATAATAGATGATCAAATACGGAGTATGTTAAAAGTATAAACGGACAAAACCCGCATGACCCAAAATAATTAAATAAAACATTTTTACTAAAACCACCCTAAACTATGCATCAAAGTGCGACATCACCCTAAACTTTGTAGTATTTACAACTTTTTATAAACAAACTTTATTTGTCAAATATGTAATGCATATCTAGCAATTTCTTGAATAAAAAAAATACCGCCGGAAAGGTCTTTAAATGACGAACAAAACGAGCTCAATATTGATATATTTTTAATGTACGCACGATTTTATAAAAAAATGTGAAATTTAATATATATATATATATATATATATATATATATATATATATATATATATATATATATATATATATATATCAAATAACTTTAATAAGTAGTAGGAAGACGCAAACTATGCATATAATACAAAAACCATCTTACTTTCTATTTAAAAGAAATCCCGTCCCGTGCAATTATAAACGGCGTGAAACGACGCCCCGCCGCAACGCGGCGGACCGTCGCCCATCTCGTTTTATATATGTTTAAACATTTTTTTTCTTTTTTTTTAAATTATGTTTTCTGGGTTGCAGACTGATTTACGGGTTTGAATCTACTGGTACACAAACTCAAAGCAAGTAAAAGTATTTTTCAAGAAGTTAGTCTGACCACTTAAAAATTGTTTGCGCTTAACAAAAACTGAACTTGAGACTTTACACATTTTAGTGTGATAGTCACAAGATTTTTGTTACTAGACCACCTCTAAGTGATTAATTGTTTAAACTTGGTCATCAAAGCCAATGAATTATCAGTATATGAGAAAACCTTCAATTTTGCCAAAGATCTTATTTAAGTTAAAATGGTAAAAATTTGTGACCATCTACGTGATTCACATGGGTGGCCTGATGTCATGTTGAGGCTTTTTCTAGTTAAGGTGGTTGTAGGTGATTTCTAGTCGAGATCGTGTAAAGGTTCGTAAAGGTTATTTTAAAGTTAGACTGTTAGATGGTGATTGTTTCATATGGAGTTTCACATGTAAAGGTCACCTTGTGGTTTTTGTTAGTCATTTTCTCTTTTTTAGGTGTTTGTTTAGCCAATGGTATTTAAAAGGTTGGATGTCGTTTTAACATGGATTATCTCTTAGGGCGTGGTCTATTTTTAACAAATTCCATACTTTCTATTGGGCGATTTTGCGTTTCATGCATGTCCGAGTCTTACATCGCTATTTTTGATCTTCACATTCAAATGTTCGTGTTCGGTACCAACATAGTATTAAAGTAACGTCGGTTAATCACATTTACTAAATTAATTCAGTTAGCGTTATCATGCAAGTGTACGTCAATGTTATTTAGCAACTTCCTAATTTGTTATTTTTCTCGCTCCGACATAATAAGGTATTGTGGTTGTTGTAGTTCGGGGTGGCAATTTCTGACCCGACACGAAACCCGACCTGAAACCGACACGAAACTTAACAGGTTCGGGTTAAGCTAAATAGATTTCGGGTTAGGTTTGGGTCGACATATCTAACCCGTTTATTAAACAGGTCAGGTTCAGGTTGGGAATAAAATAAATGGGTCGACCCGGCAACCCGTTTAAGATTTTTTTTTGAATTAAAAATTATTTATATTTAATTATACGGGTTAAATGAGTTAATCGGGTCGAGCCGCTAACCCGTTAACCCGTTTAATATGTGTAATGTGCTAACTTTTGTATATAAAACGGGTTAAATGGGTCAACCCGAAACCCGTTTAACATATTCAACCCGTGTAACCTATTTAACCCGTCAACCCAAGTATATATACGGGTTAAATGGGTCAGGTTCGGGTTACGTGTAAACAGGTTAGGGTTGACGTAGCTGACCCGATAATTTAAATGGGTCAGGTTTGGGTTGGGGTTTTCTGACCCGCCAACCTGACAACCCGAACCCGCCAACCCGAACCCGACACGAATTGCCACCCCTAGTTGTAGTTGTAGTAGCATCATATATTTATTTCAGATAAATGTTACACAAATAATGAAATAATTACCAATAAAATTTTAAGTTACGTTTATGCTTAGAAAAGTAAAAGCCGTTTCTAGAAAAGAATTTCATGGAAAATCGAAAAATTCTTAAACATTTTTATTTATAATATTTTTCAAAATAGTTAAGGAATAGAAGATGGCTTTTATAAAAGTGGGATTTGTATTTTTAAAATATTTTGATTTAGTTTTTTTCTATACACGCTGTTATTAGTTTTTAACATTTTCATACCTTATCTTTTTTCGAAAATGAAGATTGAAAATCAAAACTATTTTTTCAGCGCCTTTTATTGACTTTAATGAAGTTTTTATATTTATTTTGTTGACCACACTAGAAAACCACCTAAATATTGGTTTACTGCATTCGACCGTTAAATGTAAATGTTCCCGAGGTCCATTACTATGCTTATGGATGGTAAACTCCAAGGGCTCGTTTGGTTCGCAGAATGTTTTTGACGGAATTGGAATCTGTTTATGGAATTGGAATGTGAAGGAATGGAATGTTAGAAATTGAAATCCTTAGACGACCCTTTCATCAGCAAATGAACCCTCTTTATGACCTGGTGACCTTTTAATTGACCCTATCATTTCCTAATTTCCTCCCAATGTTACCAGCAAATCTCATGAACCATGAATCCACTTTTGTTCCGACAACCACTGAACCACCACAACACGTATCATGATTCCAATAATGAACCACCAGATTTAATTTCGTTATATGAAATGGCGTTTGGGGTTCGATTACGATTGAGAGGTTTATAAGATGAGCTGGGTTGTTTTTTTATTTTTATTTATTTTATTTTTTTTATTATTTTTTTTTTGTGATAGAGGTTTAATGTTTGGATTATTCGATATATAGGAGATTATTGATTGTTGATAATTAGATTTTACAAAAAAGTATCTCAATAACAAAGAAAGATACAACAACAGAAAAGTAGCAGATTGACCTTCTTTTCTACAAGTGATACTTTTTTTTTTTTTTTTTTTTTTTTTTTTTTTTTTTTTAAAAAAAAAAAAACTACAAAACTTAAAATACGGAACAAAAAATATAACGTTTAATAAGTCAAAAATATTAAACTTACAGAAATACATAATAGAAACGGATAAAAAATTGTGTGGTACGTCAAAAGTGGCCCAGGTGTGGAGTATGCAAAAAGTACTTTCAATGATGAGCCGAGAGGTATCAATAACGTAACTTTTTTTTCTTCGTGGGGGTTGGTTGTTTAGGAAGGAAGGTTCAGGCATGGATCCGTCGAGCTCATGCTGAGAGACCATGATAGCGCAAGGAAGGTTCAGGCATTTGGACTTTGAACACTAAAGAAATAATTAAAACTAAACAAAGACAGTGTTTGCAATTTAATTCCATTTCTGTTGATTCAACTCTCAAATTCACTTTTATCTAATCCAACCCGCTCCTAAAGTCTAGTCAAATTCACACACACGTTTACACCATAATCTATATGTTAAAGTGGAGAACATGATTCGCAATTGAACAATAAAGTTTGACTAATGTTTTATAGAGTTGTAGTCAACCACTATTAAATGCACCTTCAAAATGGGCCAATAAAAACAGATTACAACTTAAATAGTTAGTTTTATATTGTTTTCAACGATGTTAGTTTTATATTTTCAATTAGTTTGCTTTTTGCAAATTTCTCAATTTCACTTTTGCCAAAAAAAAAAAAGAAAAAAAAAAAGGGTTAAATCCCAACACCAAATGGTCTCCTCAACCAATCAAGTCAAGTAAAAATATCATTTTACTAATAGACAAATAGATAGTACATAAATACATAAACACCACTGTCCATTTTTATTCATTTCCACACTGTCTTTCTTTGCTTGGGCTATCAAAATCTCATACGTATGTATCCTTATGAATGATAAAACATAATTCACAATTATATGCAAAATCTCATACGTATTTACACTTGTTGTTGTTGTTATTAGTAGAAACGAGGCCGACAAGAGGGTACGATTCATTCAACTTTGTTTTTTTTGTTTTTTTTTTTTTTAAGTGAATCGAAATTTGTTACAAAAGTTGCATGTGCACCTTTTTTATTATTTTTTTATTTTTATTTTTATAGCTTGTGACTTTCTATAAAAACTGATCTATAGATCGAATGTATAAGAATGTGTGTTTGCATGTATGTATAAACTAAAGAAATAACTAGAACAAAACAAAGAAGGTTTTTTGAATTTAATTCGACTAGTCCATTATTTTGATCCAACACAAATTCACCATTATTCAATTCAACTTGTTCCTACAGCCTAGTCATAAACCTTGACTACTCATATCTTATAGTCAGTCAACTCCACCTTCATAATGGGCCAATAACTTAAAACCCCACACGTATGAGCCCAAACCACAAATTTTGGGATGCCTCTAGTCTAATCAATCACAGTCAACTTTTTAAAATGGCTTTGGCTATTTCTACTTCTACACCTCAAAAATGATTGTTACACCTCTTTAAATTTTTTATTTTTTATTAGAGTAAATTACATAGATGGTCCCTGTGGTTTGCTCAAAGTTTCACCCACAGTCCTTGAAAGTTAAAAGTTGCACGGATAGTTCCTATCTCTGAAAAGAATAACACTAATGGTCCCTTTTTTAACTGTCGTTAAGTGACTTCCATTATAATTTACACGTTAGTCCCTTTTGGTTAAATATCGTTGCATCGTTTATCCTTTATAATAACGGCCGTTTATAACTTAAAGTTTTTCGAATTTTTCTTACGTTTTCATCCGTTTTTATACGTTTTCATGCGTTTTAATCTTTTTAAGTCCGTTTAAAGATGTTCGTCCGTTTTTTCTTACGTTTTCATCCGTTTTCATGCAAATTTTTATACGTTTCCGCTCGTTTTTTCTTACGTTATTGTCTGTTTCCTAAATTCTTCATCGTTTTATCCGTTTGGTCCGTTGTGTTATACGTTTTCGCTTGTTTAATGACGTTATCCTTTATTTTTCTTACATTTCATACGTTTTATACGTTTTTTTCAATTCCCCAATACCGTTTTTTTTTTTAAAAAAATTATGTTTTTTTTTTTTCGTTTTTTTTTTTCCGTTTTTTATTAACGTTTTTTTTTTTTTTTTTCTTTAAAACAATTTTTTCCAATCGGTTTTTTTAATTTTTTTTTTTTTTTTTTATTGTTTTTTTTTTTTCAATAAAAGTTCTTTTTTTTTTTTTTTCCCCTCCGTTTTTTTTCCCTTTTCCCTTTTTTTTTTTTTTTTTTCAATCCAAATTTTTTTTTTTTTTTTTTTTTTATTTCATTTTTCCACTTTTTTTTTTCGTTCCCTTGTTTTTTTTTTTTTTATTACGTTTTTTTGTGGTTTCCCAAATTTTATTTAAAATTTTAAACCGTTTTTTTTCGTCCCCGTTTTTTTTTTTTTAAAATAATGGTTTTTTTTTTTTCCGCCTTTCATTTTTTTCTTTATGTTTTTTTTTTTTTTAAATTCCATTTTTTTTTTTTAAAATAACGTTTTCCTTTAAAATTGTTTTTTTTTTTTCCGGAACGAAAAACCATAAAATGAAAATTTATAAGAAAAAAACGGAACGAAAAACATTATTAAAAAAAATGAAAAACCGAAAAAACGATAATAAAAAAATGGGAATTTGAAAACGGATAAAATGGGATTTGGAAAAATAAATTGAGCAAAAAACGTTTAATGTAAAACCGGAAACCGAAAAAAACGTATAAAAATGGATCTTTTCTGTT
>LBNU01018869.1:31091-55674 GCA_014162995.1 Artemisia annua
GTTTTCATCCATTTTTATCCGTTTGGCTCCATTTTTATACGTTTTCGCTTATTTTATACGTTTTCCTTTATTTTTCTTACATTTTCATACGTTTTTATCCGTTTTTATCAGTGTTGCAAAAATCGGCCAACTCGGCCAATTAATCGGTGATTACAAGCTACAAGGCCTTGGAACTTTGAGAGATTTACAAGGAAATCGGCCGATTAATCGGCGATTACAAGGTAATCGGCCGATTAATCGGTAAAAAACGCTACTCGGCCCCGGACCGCCTCAGTACCGATTCACGATTTTTGCAACATTGGTTTTTATATGTTTTCATACGTTTTTATATGTTTTCATACGTTTTTATATGTTTTCGTTCATTTTTATATGTTTTCTTACATTTTCATCGGTTATTTTTATGTTTTCATATGTTTTTCTCCGTTTCCTTCCGTTTTCATCCATTTTTATTCATTTTCGTCTGTTTTTATACGTTTTGGTCCATTTTATACGTTTTCGTCCGTTTTATATGTTTTCGCTCCATTTTTCTTATGTTTTTATCCATTTTTATACGTTTTCTTATGTTTCGGACGAAAACATATGAAAATATAAGAAAAACGGACGAAAACATATAAAAAATGACGAAAACGGATAAAAATGGATGAAAACGGATAAAAATGGATGAAAAATGAGCAAAAACGTATAAAACGGACGAAAACGTATAAAATGGACCAAAACGTATAAAAACGGACGAAAATGAATAAAAATGGATAAAAACGGATGGAAACGGAGAAAAACATATGAAAACATAAAAATAACCAATGAAAATGTAAGAAAACATATAAAAATGAACGAAAACATATAAAAACGTATGAAAACATATAAAAACGTATGAAAACATATAAAAACCAATGTTGCAAAAATCGTGAATCGGTACTGAGGCGGTCCGGGGCCGTGTAGCGTTTTTTTACCGATTAATCGGCCGATTACCTTGTAATCGCCGATTAATCGGCCGATTTCCTTGTAAATCTCTCCAAGTTCCAGGGCCTTGTAGCTTGTAATCATCGATTAATCGGCCGAGTTGGCCGATTTTTGCAACACTGATAAAAACGGATAAAAACGTATGAAAATGTAAGAAAAATAAAGGAAAACGTATAAAAACAAGCGAAAACGTATAAAAATGGACCCAAACGGATAAAAATGGATGAAAACGTAGGAAAACAGACAATAACGTAAGAAAAACGAGCGAAAACGTATAAAAACGCATGAAAACGGATGAAAACGTAAGAAAAACGGGCGAAAACGGATTAAAACGCATGAAAACGTATAAAAACGAATGAAAACGTATGAAAACGTAAGAAAAATTCGAAAAACTTTAAGTTATAAACGGCCGTTATTATAAAGGATAAACGATCTAACGATATTTAACCAAAAGGGACTAACGTGTAAATTATAACGGAAGTCACTTAACGACAGTTAAAAAAGGGACCATTAGTGTTATTCTTTTCAGAGATAGGGACTATCTGTGCAACTTTTAACTTTCAGGGACTGTGGGTGAAACTTTGGACAAACCACAGGGACCATCTATGTAATTTACTCTTTTTATTATTTTTGTTTAATAATTTTGTTAACATTATAAAACTGTGAAACAAAAAATGCATAACGAAAAATAGAAAATTTGAGAAATCAAAAATAGCAAAACACAAAAAAACGAAGTAGAAAACTATAAACAACCATCTTATCATGTTAATAAAGTGAGCAAAAATATAACAAAAAAATGCGAATCATAAAATATAAAGTCTTAGCTGCTCCCAACATGGAGATTGCCGCTCCGTGAGATACCAAACTCACGCGCCGCCATTGCTGGCAGCTTCAACCTCACGGCATGAGGCACACCAAATAAGAAACGAATGGTGAACATCGGGTCCTCTTCTAAAGTTTTTATTTCCTCTCTCCCAAAATTATAGTTTGCATTTTTTTTTAAATGTCTCAAAAAATTGTTCACTTTCCATTTTAAGTAATAAAAAGATACTCCATCCGTCTCAAAATTATTGTCAGGAGACAAAAATCACACAGCTTAATAAAAGTGGGACCACTACAATTTTCAACCACTTAAATAGAATATTCTCATACTAAATTTCTTTTTATTAGAAGTACATAATATGAAAAGTGGACAATTAATTTGAGACAACCAAAAAAAGAAAATGTGGACCATTATTTTGAGATGGAGAGAGTAATTTAGTTAAGTAATATTTTATTTTAGTTGTTAAAAGTTGTAGCGATCTCACTTTTATTAAACTGCGAAGAGTAATTTTGATAATATAAGAGCATCCACAATGGTGGATCTTTTAAATAGGTTTATAACATGTCAAATCATTAATTTATGAACTATAAACCTATTACCGCTATGTATAAACCTTTTGTAATTATATAAAATGTTTAACCATAACATATGCATTAAATTATGAAAAGGTCTAGGATCTTGGACCTCTTTATGCCACATAAATATAAACCACAAGCTCATTATGGTTGAAACAAAAGATAAATCTTTTTGTAGCTTTTAAACCTTTTTATAAACCTCTTCTAGTATACTAGATGCCCTAACTAAAAGGGACACGGAAGGAAAACATAAAAAAAGGCGGGTTTTAAAATATTGTTTGTATACATTAACAGATAGAGATAGACACTGTCCCATATATTTATATTCTCATTTCAACTCCACACTGTCTTTTTGACAACTTGCTCTCAATAATACCGGAAACAAACTAACACCATGCGTTTCCGGTTCATTTTCTTTCTAATCTGCTTCACCTTGTTGCCAAATTCCAACGCGCAGACTGCCAGAACTGATCCTTCTGAAGGTACTCCTTTTTTTTTTTTTTTTTTTTTTTTTTTTTTTTTTTTTTTTTTTTTTTTTTTTTTTTTTTTTTTTTTTTTTTTTTTTTTTTTTAAGCTTTTTATTAGCTTATTTGATTCAATTTAGTTGACTTTGAGCTTTTTGTATTGAATTGTGGCTTATTTTGAAGCTTTTCGACTTATATAAGTTCATTATGTCTATGTCATAATGAACTTGTATTATAATGAGCTTATATATATTAGCAGTTCAAAAAAAAAAAATAAAAAAATAAAATAAAATAAAAATAATGAGCTTATATATAAGCTGGAAAGTTTCAAAATAAGCTACAAAAAAGTGAGCCTATGAAACATATGCCCAAAGCCAAATAAGCCATAAGCTGGCTGAAATAAACACCTCCTTAGTTATTTGGATTAACTTGTTTTTTTTTTAGAGTTTTCTGGATTTAGAAAAGCTGATTAACTTATTTTTTGAACTTTAATAAAGTTGATAAACTCGTAAGCACTAAGCAGACTTTAAGTTTCTTGTTGCATTAAGCGACTTATTTGTAAGTGAACCCGAATCGAAAATGGTAGCCATTATAGTAGTTATTTGCACAGATAGGTGAACCCGAATCAAAAAGCTGATTAACTTATAATACTAATACTAATAATAATAATAATAATAATACAGGTTAGTTGTTTCTACGACTTTTTGTATGGATCTTGATTGCATTTTTGACGGCTTAAATAGTCCAAAAGTGGGGAATAATTTTTTCAACTCTTTCCGTACCTTTCCTAAACCAACTCTATTTGATAAAACTAACTTTTTTTTTTTTTTTTTAATCAAATCTGTATTGAGATAAGATAAAAACACTTTAGAGTGTTGAACAATTCAAAACTGCTAATATTTACAATTAATTAAGTGAGTACAACATGTTACAACCTTGAATTTTTCTACAAAATGTATGTGTTTATATACTAGACGTATACCCGCGCAAAGCGATAATGTATAGCGGAAAATAATTATACTTGCGAAATCGTGATTCTGGTTCGACCTTTGATGCAAAGCGTGTGTTTTTCAAAATTAATATAGTGTGTGTTTTTGAAAAGTTGCCAAGTTTAGAATTGATCAAGCTTAAAGTGTATTAAGGGAAGGGCCTGTTTATTTTTATTTCTGGAATAAGTGGCTCATAAGTATCATGGGGCCCACGTCTGGTTTATCCACTGAATGGGGAAGTTTTAGGTGCTGTTTGTTTTTTAAGAGGTTTTATGTCTGAATCTGAATACCACTTCTGAATCTGAATGAGTGGTCCAAAAGTCTGAATCTGAATTATTTTAGACTGTCTGTTTTTATGTCTGAATCTGAATATCTGAATAAACAAAAAAAATCATTTCGCTATAAAACAAACCAAACGACCCTCTATTCGTGATTATTAATAAAAATCAAGACCAAAATGAGGAGATAAGGATTGAAAAGAAGTATCACTGAAGTTTAGGCTTTTCAGATGTAGTCAGACGTTATTCAATGTCTGAACGAATCAGACCCTATTTAGATGTATTCAGACTTCAGATCTGAAAAAAAACAAATAGTCTGAATCTGATTACGTCTGACCGAATCAGACTTCAGACGCCATTCTGAAAGAAAAAAACAAACACCACCTTAGTTTTTGTTACTCTAGTGGTACAGAGGGAATAATGGAAGTTAGTGGGCTATATTTACAAAAGAAATATTATTAAAAGACTGGGCCCTACTATTTCCTTAGCTAACAAAGAAAAGAAACACACCCAGGGTATAGCGGCATTCACTCTTTATAAGTAGTATAGATTTAACTGTAGATGATGTCGTAATATAGTGACAAGACATAAATTAACCCTAAACGCCTAGGAACTAGAACTCAGTGGGCATGAATCTAGTTTGGAAAATACAAGATGAAAATAGTTTGGGACTAGAGACTTAATTTTGGAGTCAATATTTGGTGGTCAAAGCTGGCGACTTTATTTTTAGCAAGTTATTGACCTTTTCATATTGTGGGGTTAGATTAGGTAATGGATACTTTAAAACTCCAAAAAAAAGTATTTGGAAAAAGACTTTTTGACAGCTTCTAACATATAATTGATTTTCTTTAGCGGAGACTTATTAATGTAATTCCAATTTGCAGATTTAATAATTGCAAACACGCTACTAGTTACGTTAGCCATCATGTTTACTGATTCATATCAGAACGACGTTTTATATAAGCGTGTGTTGCGCTGCAATGAATTTAAGATTACTAAATCAGTAGTTGGTTATATGTAAAAGCATTCGAAACATCGATAAAAAAAGTACTAGTAACATATATACCTCATAAGCATTTTTACATGTCTGTAAACATCCTCTCACCTTTCATTGCAGTTAAATTAAGCCGTAGTATGTGAAAGAATCTTGATAGTACTAGCAGCCGCAAATGTGTCATACCTTGACTTTTGTACTTGTCTGTAAATTTGTCAAAATGCAATGTATTGACATCTTGGTATTTTCTTGCATCATTAAATATCTGTCTATTTTCAGAACTAAAAATTCAATGATACGAATGAACTACAAAAGTAGTTCATGTGACTTATCCTCGCACATGGGCGGTACCACAATGGGGGCAGTGTAGGCAGCTGCCCTACCACTCGAGTAATGTCGATTGATCAGGGAATTTCATTTTGCCCTCATAAATGGGTAAATCGTATAACAAAATAGACACTGTTAGAAGCTAACAAAATAGACACTGTTGTCCTGGTGAAATAAAACAATGAACATTAAGGAATAAATAGTGTGGCGTTTTTTTCTTCATTCATGGTGTGCCTGCGTTGTGATTAGGTGATTATTTGATATGAAATAGTCAGTTAACGAGATGGTATTTGGCTGTGCCGTATGCTGGTTGAGGTTGTAAACTTGTAATAATACGGTAGTGTCTGCTTAAGTGTTTGAAAAAGTATGATGTATTCAAACAATCACATGTATAATACCTCAAAAAAAGCGACACAGTTCAAATATGTTTCGTTACTTGGATATTGGTTATCCAAAACTAACTATTTGACCTCTAGATTCTCAAATTTTTGGATTTAGTTTCAGTTTGCTCTTAAGACTTAATAAATTATTTATCCGCAACTTAAAAACCTTAATTAATCAGTTTCAAAACAGGACAGATAACTTTCAACTACTATCTGCTAAATTTTATATATCTGTTTATCAACTACCATCGGTAAATTTATCGTTGCAAGTCTACTGATCAGACTCACTATGACTCTATCTGCTAATCATATCAACTTTAAGAAAGAAAGAAAATAATAAAAAAGACAAAAAGATAAAGAAAAAGGGGGAAAAAAAACATGGACTTAGGTTTTTATATTTAATCTTAGGTTAATC
The DNA here is from genome assembly GCA_014162995.1 of Artemisia annua. Taxonomy (NCBI): domain Eukaryota; kingdom Viridiplantae; phylum Streptophyta; class Magnoliopsida; order Asterales; family Asteraceae; genus Artemisia; species Artemisia annua. Next base: position 37,300 of record LBNU01018869.1, read on the forward strand.
CCCATCATTAGATCCAATTAGATGGATGGTGGGGATTTATCCCTTGGTATGCACCAAAATAAGGGTATGCAATTGAATTTTCCTCATCGTGGGGAATAGTTTTGACTTTTGATACTGATATCTGTAGTGAAAGGACACGGAAGGAAAAACATAAAAAAAGGCGGGGTTTAAAATATTGTTTGTATACATATACATAGATAGAGATATAGACACGGTCCCATATATTTATATTCTCATTTCAACTCCACACTGTCTTTTTGACAACTTGCTCTCAATAATACCGGAAACAAACTAACGCCATGCGTTTCCGGTTCATTTTCTTTGTAATCTGCTTCGCCTTGTTGCCAAATTCCAACGCGCAAACTGCCAGAACTGATCCTTCTGAAGGTACTCCTTTTTTTTAGCTTATTTGATTCATTTTAGTTGACTTTCAGCTTTTCGTATTGAACTGTGGCTTATTTTGAAGCTTTTCGACTTATATAAGTTCATTATCTCTATGTCATAATGAACTTGTATTATAATGAGCTTATATATAAGCTGGAAAGTTTCAAAATAAGCTACAAAAAGTGAGCCTATGAAACATAAGCCCAAAACCAAATAAGCCATAAGTGATAAGCTGGCTGAAACAAGCACCCCTGAGTTATGTGGATTAACATGCTTTTTTTTTAGAGTTTTCTGGATTTAGAAAAGCTGATTAACTTACTTTTTGAACTTAATAAAGTTGATAAACTCGTAAGCACTAAGCAGACTTTAAATTTCTTGTTGCATTAAGCGACTTATTTGTAAGTGAACCCGAATCGAAAATGGTAGCCATTATAGTAGTTATTTGCACAGATAGGTGAACCCGAATCGAAAAGCTGATTAACTTATAATACTAATACTAATACTAATAATAATAATACAGGTTAGTTGTTTCTACGACTTTTAGGTTTAGTTTGTGTGTACAAGAACGAGGTAACAACACACTATTGTTGTTATCAAGAGATCGTTAAACAAAAAGGTAATGGGTTTAACATTGATCTTTATAAACCCTAATTAAGGTTCATCACTTGTTCAATCCCAATCAAGAATTGCAATTGAGGTATGTTTTCTATTTATGTTTTAGTTAATAATTATATGTTATACTTGATCTTATGCTTCCGCTATTATGTGCTACTTTGTGTTTTATTTATATGATTGTCATGGTACTTAAATTCTATTCATAGGTTCGTACAGTACTTTAATAAAAGTGTGGGGAATAATTTTGATACTGATATCTGTAGTGAAAGGACACGGAAGGAAAAACATAAAAAAAAGGCGAGTTTTAAAATATTGTTTGTATACGTAACAGATAGACACTGTCCCATATATTTATATTCTCATTTCAACTCCACACTGTCTTTTTGACAACTTGCTCTCAATAATACCGGAAACAAACTAACGCCATGCGTTTCCGGTTCATTTTCTTTGTAATCTGCTTCGCCTTGTTGCCAAATTCCAACGCGCAAACTGCCAGAACTGATCCTTCTGAAGGTACTCCTTTTTTTTTTTAGCTTATTTGATTCAGTTTAGTTGACTTTGAGCTTTTTGGACTGAATTGCTGCTCATTTCGTTTTTAGTCTTGCTTATATAACCGGCTTATGGCTTATTTGGTTTTGGGCTTATGTTCCTTAAGCTCACTTTTTTGTGGCTTATTTTGTAGTCATAATGAACTTATATAAGCTGGAAAGTTTTAAAATAAGCTACAAAAAGTGAGCCTATAAAACATAAGCCCAAAACCAAATAAGCCATAAGTGATAAGCTGGCTGAAACAAACACCTCCTTAGTTATTTGGATTAACTTATTTTCTAGTTTTCTCGACTTAGAAAAGCTGATTAACTTATTTTTTGAACTTTAATAAAGTTGATAAACTCGTAAGCACTAAGCAGACTTTAAATTTCATGTTGCATTAAGTGACTTGTTTGTAAGTGAACCCGAATCGAAAATGGTAGCCATTATAGTAGTTATTTGCACAGATAGGTGAACCCGAATCAAAAAGCTGATTAACTTATAATACTAATACTAATACTAATAATAATAATACAGGTCAGTTGTTTCTACGACTTTTTGTATGGATCTTGATTGCATTTCTGACGGCTTAAATAGTCCAAAAGTGGGGAATAATTTTTTCAACTCTTTCCGTACCTTTCCTAAACCAACTCTATTTGATAAAACTATATATATATTTTTTAATCAAATCTATATTGAGATAAGATAAAAACACTTTAAGAGTGTTAAACAATTCGAAACTGCTAATATTTACAATTAATTAAGTGAGTACAACATGTTACAACCTTGAATTTTTCTACAAAATGTATGTGTTTATATGTACTAGACGTATACCCGCTCAAAGCGACAGTGTATAGCGGAAAATAATTATACTAGCGAAATCGAGATTCTGTTTCGACCTTTGATGCAAAGCGTGTGTTCTTTTGAAATACAAAGCGTGTGTTTTTTTTTTTTTTTTTTTAAATACCGAGCGTGTGTTTTTCAAAATTAATATAGTGTGTTTTTTGAAAAGTTACCAAGTTTAAAATTGATCAAGCTTAAGGTGTATTAAAGGATACTTAGGGTTAATTTAGGCAAACTACATTAATTTAAGTTTTCAAGATTTCAAGAATGGGCATTCACTCTTTATAAGTGCTAGTATAGATTTAACCATAGAAGATATCTTAAATATAGTGACAAGACATAAATTAACCTTAAACGCCTAGGAACTAGAACTGAGTGGGCATGAATCTAGTTTGGAAAATACAAGATGAAAATAGTTTGGGACTAGAGACTTAATTTTGGAGTCAATATTTGGTGGTCAAAGCTGGCGACTTTATTTTTAGCAAGTTATTGACCTTTTCATATTGTGGGGTTAGATTAGGTATGGATACTTTAAAACTCCAAAAAAAGTATTTGGAAAAAGACTTTTTGACAGCTTCTAACATATAATTGATTTTCTTTAGCGGAGACTTATTAATGTAATTCCAATTTGCAGATTTAATAATTGCAAACACGCTACTAGTTACGTTAGCCATCATGTTTACTGATTCATATCAGAACGACGTTTTATATAAGCGTGTGTTGCGCTGCAATGAATTTAAGATTACCAAATCAGTAGTTGGTTATATGTAAAAGCATTCAAAACATCGATAAAAAAAAGTACTAGTAACATATATACCCCATAAGCATTTTTACATGTCTGTAAACATCCTCTCACCTTTCATTGCAGTTAAGTTAAGCCGTTGTATGTGAAAGAATCTTGATAGTACTAGCAGCCGCAAATGTGTCATACCTTGACTTTTGTACTTGTATGTAAATTTGTCAAAATGCAATGTATTGACATCTTGGTATTTTCTTGCATCATTAAATATCTGTCTATTTTCAGAACTAAAAATTCAATGATACGAATGAACTACAAAAGTAGTTCATGTGACTTATCCTCGCACAGGGGCGGTACCACAATGGGGGCAGTGTAGGCAGCTGCCCTACCACTCGAGTAATGTCGATTGATCAGGGAATTTCATTTTGCCCTCATAAATGGGTAAATAGTATAACAAAATAGACACTGTTAGAAGCTAACAAAATAGACACTGCTGTCCTGGTGAAATAAAACAATGAACATTAAGGAATAAATAGTGTGGCGTTTTTTTCTTCATTCATGGTGTGCCTGCGTTGTGATTAGGTGATTATTTGATATGAAATAGTCAGTTAACGAGATGGTATTTGGCTGTGCCTTATGCTGGTTGAGGTTGTAAATTTGTAATAATACGGTAGTGTCTGCTTAAGTGTTTGAAAAAGTATGGTGTATTCAAACAATCACATGTATAATACCTCAAAAAAAGCGACACAGTTCAAATATGTTTCGTTACTTGGATATTGGTTATCCAAAACTAACTATTTGACCTCTAGATTCTCAAATTTTTGGATTTAGTTTCAGTTTGCTCTTAAGACTTAATAAATTATTTATCCGCAACTTAAAAACCTTAATTAATCAGTTTCAAAACAGGACAGATAACTTTCAACTACTATCTGCTAAATTCTATATATCTGTTTATCAACTACTATCGGTAAATTTATCGTTGCAAGTCTACTGATCAGACTCACTATGACTCTATCTGCTAATCATATCAACTTTATGTTTCAAATCATGCATCATCGATCAGTAAATCATCATTTACCTTTTAATGGAACAGTGAGAGCGTTAAATACGATATTTCAAAAATGGGACGTTCGTATTCCGAATGATTTGTGGAACATAAGTGGAGAACCATGCACCGGAACAGCACTTGGACCAGATTTTGACGTGGATTACAACAACCCATCCATAGAATGCAATTGTACATTTGACAGTAACACCACTTGTCATATAACCAAACTGTAAGTCTTTCGTTATCTAGATTTAGTTGCTCTATTTTGAAGGTGTTTGACTGTTTGGGATTGATTTTAAGTGCTCATCAATCAGCTTTTAGTGTTTGGATGAAACTGTTTATTTGCAGATTTGCTTATATTAGAGTAAACAAACACTTTACAATGAACAGGTTTCAACTAATAAGAAGTTTAAAATAAGCAATCCGAAACACCGTATTAGGATGCATGGGATTGCTTATAGCATTTTTCATCAAAAGATATGCAGTTTGAATGGCAAAACTGCTTGTTTTAATTTGAACTTCTCAACAAAGTAAGCTGTTTGCCATGTTCATGATTAAGAAAAGGCCTGTTTGGGGAAGCTTATTTGAACAATGTATGCTGTATAAAAGCACGACGCTGCAGATAGTGTTTAGATTTGCATTTGCTCATCAAATTAAGCTCGCCCAAAACATCTTCCATAAGCTGACGAGAATCCATTCAAAACACAGTAAACTGATAAGCTGTTATAATCAAGATTACCCGAACACCCCATAATCAATTCTTATCACAAGTACTTTTAGGTGGATTACATATTGGTTCATAAATGAAATCAGTATAGTTATGAGGGTGTATTAGGTTGGCATTCTAATAGTGATAAAAACAGGATAATCATATACTCGTAGGAAGATACTTTAAGGTTTCCATCTATAGCACCTCCTCTTCCTCCAAATTTGATTATTCTGACACTAATAAATAGATAATATCGAAAACATTTTTTGCAAACGCTACAAAGCTGTTTGTTCTAAATGCAGTATCATAAAATCTATCATTTTTCTTTTACAGGAAAATCAGACAACTTAACCGGCAAGGGGTTTTACTTGAAGAAATTGCTGCTCTAACTTATCTTACACAATTGTATGATTATTTATTTTATTTATTATTTCTTGAAATTTTAGATATATGGTCAATTTCCTTATCACAGATGTGATGATATACATTTACTGTATGCGCTGCAGGAAACTTGATCAGAACGCGTTCACTGGTACCCTGCCTACGTTCCTTGGAAATATGTCTGCAATGGAGATGTTGTAAGTGTCGAATATTTATTAATTCTTTTGTTTGATACTTTGATTAATAATTGTAATATGATTCTAATTCTCTGTTGACTTCTGGCTTTTGGTGATTGAACTGACATATAATTATGGTTAACAGTTTTAGATTACGGTGTAGTTCTTTTGTATTATTCTGTCACTATGATATTCAACTTTTATTGTGTTCGGGCCTAACAGTATAGAGAATACATTAATTACTTGGCCTTTTTTCTTTCTTTTTTTTTTTTTTTTTTTTTTTTTTTTTTTTTTTTTTTTTTTTTTTTTTTTTTTTTTTTTTTCTTCTTTTNTTTTTCCTTCTCTCTAAATTCTAATGTTTTCATCTTGGTCAATTTTATTTTATATGTCTGAACAGGCTTCTTGACCACAATCAGTTCTTTGGCACACTACCTAAGGAGCTTGGCAATCTTAAAGAACTAGAATTGCTGTGAGTTCCTTTAATAGTTGTCATCTATGCAAATTTATTCATGCCAGTAGACCGTTGCCTTCAACCACTATGTAAATTCTATTTTGATGAAATAAAATTATGCTAGCTATATATATAGACTAAATGGCTAATTTCTGTTTAGGTAGTCCACACGAATATTCACTGTGGGAAGCATATTTGTAATAGATTATAAAAAGTAACGATTGGACTTGGGACATGGTTTATAGGAAACGTTTTTTTTAGGAAACTTAAAATTAGTATCTTTCATTGTTCATACATAAAATTTGATTATCTTCATATGCAACATTGTTGTGTTGTCTGTTTTGTTGCAGGGCTGTGAGTTCAAATAACTTTTCAGGCACTCTACCCCCAGAACTTGGGAACTTAGCAAAGTTGCAAGCGTTGTACGTTCTTATTAGGAAATTTTATTGTATATGCGCGCGCGTGCACACACACACAGAAACATACAAACTTTTATCTGATTTGAAGCTAAATTTTACTGTAAAATCATTTCTATAATTTGCAGATATCTAGACAGTTGTGGTATCGGTGGCGAGATTCCCCCTACATTTGCCAACCTCCAAAATATGCAACACATGTACTTATTTTTCTGTCATTTGAATATTGATTAATCTAGTATTGAAGTGTCAGTTATGCTTGCTTACATTAATTACCTTGTTGGTTTTCAGGTGGGCATCAGACAGTCCATTTTCTGGAAAGATACCTTCTTTTATAGGCAACTGGACAAAATTGTTGCGACTGTGAGTAAGAATGGTTACAGTTATAGCCTCTAGGCGGCGATTTCGACCCATTTACTTATAAATTGGCCAGATTGGGTTTTGTTTGATCTCAAAGAGGTCAAATAATTTTCTTTAGCTATAAGGGGAGCAGGTTGAATGCTGCAAAGTCTATTATAGATCACTACGGTAAATTTATAACAAATGAAAATTGGACAAAAAGTGTTTGTGGGTCAACCCAATCTCCCTTATTGACCCATACTAAAAATGGCATGATTCAGTTTGAACCCCATTTTGGCTCATTACCCAACCCTCCAAGCTTGCCACCTCTAATCAAAGTGCTCTTTCTTTAAGCTACAAATTTATTAATACTCATTTGCAGATATTATTTGGTTTTACAGGAGACTACAAGGAAATAATTTTGAGGGTCCTATACCAGCTAGTTTTTCAAATTTGACCTCACTGACGTCTTTGTGAGTTGCATACTTTTTCTCTAACTGGTTGCGCAAGTACATGGACTGATTTTATAAATGAAATTGTATAGGCGAGTAAGTGATTTGCAGAATGTGAGTTCATCTCTTGATTTTATCGTCAGCTTGACAAGCCTAGAAGACTTGTAAGGCACACTTATCTCTTTGACATGCAAGTCTATATATACAGTTAATATATCAAGTTGCTAACCATGTCTCTTATGTTTTTCCTCTTATGTTTTTCCTAGAATTATAAGAAATGCATTAGTTTCTGGTCCTATTCCAAGTGACATTAATCAATTGCGAAATCTAACTACACTGTAAGTTTCATGTTTATGCATAATCTTAATAGATAACTTTACACAAGTCTATGCAGATGTATTCATGCACTATTTATTCTCTCGACAGCGATTTAAGTTTCAACAATTTAAATGGTTCACTTCCACGAACATTAATGAACATGACTTCCCTCACTTCCTTGTAAGTTTTCAGTAACCCATCCCTTACAGTATGAGATAAAGTTGAGCGCACAATGAACTTCAGAACATTGTTTTCTTATTGTGCTTGACGTATATACCAGGTTTCTTGGAAATAACAGCTTGTCTGGTTCTCTTCTTCCTGACAAAAGTGCGAGTCTTCAGAACATGTAATTCTTCTTTTTGCTTGTGTTTTGTTCTTTACCCGACCTTTTTAGTTTTTAATTTTCTTGATTTGATGAAATTTTGTCATGCAGAGATTTGTCGTACAATGAACTCTCAGGATCCTTTCCTCGATGGGTGGTTCCAACATGGTTAATGCCTAATCTGCAATTGTGCGGTTTCTTCTTTGCTTTAATCATACTATCTCGTGTAAGTTTCTGGTCCTATACCGAAATGCTTGACTTTTTTTCTTTCAGGAATTTGGTGGCTAATAACTTCAAATTCGACAGCACAAACATAAGGTAACCTTATAAGTGACATAAACATTTTTTACGGCGACCGGAAATATGCCTCACTTCTGAATAGTACGGGTGTATCTGTAAAACTTTATTTATTTTTTCTTGACAAAAAAAGCGTCAGAATGACCCGTAAAGGGACGCAACCCTTGCGAATAAAGTTTAAGTAGTCAAAATATTAGATATTTGTTTGCAATATTCTCTATTATTCTAAATATTGCATCTTCATATGCAGTACTTTCGAAGGATTAAATTGTCTCCAACGAGACTTCCCTTGCAATAGGAGCACGAATCCATGTATGTCCTCCTCTGTTTTTCTATGCATTAATGAGTTATCCTCCAAAAACTTTATATTCATCAGATCTGTTGAGAAAGTGATGACATGGCGATTGATGATGATCTTTGTTGCTTGCTAAAGATACCAGCTTTGCAATCAAATGTGGCGGCTCACAAATGAGGTCTGCTAATGGCATCTTATTCGAGACTGAGAACTCAACAAGCCTTGGACCAGCCTCCTTTGAGTATAAAGACAAATGGGCTGTGAGTAATGGTGGTATTGTCATTGACCGAGTTGACCCGTCATTTATAGCATCCACTACAATTCCAGTCGACAACACAAGATATCCAGAGCTTTTCAGAACTTCAAGAAAGTCTCCGGGATCCCTTAGATACTATGGTTTAGGACTACAAAATGGTCCTTATACTATAAGCCTTTTCTTTGCGGAGACAGTTTTTAACCGAACTAGAAACATTTGGCAGGGCCATGGGAGGCGTGTCTTTGATATTTACATTCAGGTTAGGCCTGATTTACATCTTGATTATCAGCTTAATTGTGATTCACTGATTGGTTCAGCTACTTATTGAACCAGACATCTTATTGTCTTGAAGTTTAGGTGGCACTTTTGACCCGCTTACTAGTAAATGGGGTAGTTTGTGTTGTGTTTTTTTCTTTCTAAAATGGGTTGAAGAAAAAATTGACTTCAAAAGGAACAGGTCAAATGGGTCGAAGAGGTCGTAATCATAAATAACACTCTTATTATATGTAAAAAAGTTTTGAAGGACAGAAAAGCATTCGTTTTCCATTTCCTTAAAGATGGCTTAATTTCCATTCTCGTGTTATAAACTTACTGTGAAATGAACATAGCTAATAATAATGAGATGAGCGACTTTATTAGGTAGTATCAAAACATCTAATTTTCTTCATTGATGTTCTATAGGGAAATCGTAGACAGAGGGACTTCGATATATCAAAGGAGGCTGGTGGTAATGGAAGGGCTCTTGTTAAGGATTTCAGTGTTACCGTGACACAAAATCATCTCGAGATTCATTTGTTCTGGGCTGGGAAGGGAACTTGTTGCATACCCGAACGAGGAGCTTATGGACCTCTAATTTCCGCCATAAGAGTTTCTCCTGGTACCAAAATATTCGTTTGTCTCGTTTTGGTTATTGTACTTTTAAATCAGAGTCATTAAAAGATGGTTTTATGTCCTGTTTGGTTAAACACATACTAAAAATGGCATGATTCAGTTTGAATCCCATTTTGGCTCATTACCCAACCCTCCCAGCTTGGCACCTCTAATCAAAGTGCTCTTTCTTTAAGCTACAAATTTATTAATACTCATTTGCAGATATTATATGGTTTTACAGGAGACTACAAGGAAATAATTTTGAGGGTCCTATACCAGCTAGTTTTTCAAATTTGACCTCACTGACGTCTTTGTGAGTTGCATACTTTTTCTCTAACTGGTTGCGCAAGTACATGGACTGAATTTATAAATGAAATTGTATAGGCGAGTAAGTGATTTGCAGAATGTGAGTTCATCTCTTGATTTTATCGTCAACTTGACAAACCTAGAAGACTTGTAAGGCACACTTATCTCTTTAACATGTAAGTCAATGTATGCAGTTTTTAAAAATATATCAAGGTTCTAATCATATCTCTTATGTTTTTCCTAGAATTATAAGAAACGCATTAGTTTCTGGTCCAATTCCAAGTGACATTATTCGGTTGCGAGATCTAACTATACTGTAAGTTTCATGTTTAATAGATAACTTTACAGAAGTCTATACAGATGTATTCATGCACTGTTTATTCTCTCGACAGCGATTTAAGTTTCAACAATTTAAACGGTTCACTTCCACAGACATTAATGAACATGACTTCCCTCACTTCCTTGTAAGTTATCAGTAAACCATCCTTTACAGTATGAAATAAAGTTGAGCGCTGCTCCCGCACATTTTTTTTCTTATTGTGCTTGACGTATATACCAGGTTTCTTGGAAATAACAGCTTGTCTGGTTCTCTTCTTCCTGACAAAAGTGCGAGTCTTCAGAACATGTAATTCTTGTTTTTGCTTGTGTTTTCTTCTTTACCCGACCTTTTTAGTTTTTAATTTTCTTGATTTGATGAATTTTGTCATGCAGAGATTTGTCGTACAATGAATTCTCAGGATCCTTTCCTCGGTGGGTGATTCCAACATGGTCAATGCCTAATCTGCAATTGTGCGGTTTCTTCTTTACTTTAATCATACTATCTCGTGTAAGTTTCTGGTCCTATATACTGAAATGCTTGACTTTTTTTCTTTCAGGAATTTGGTGGCTAATAACATCAAATTCGACAGCACAAACATAAGGTAAGCTTTTTTACGGTGACAGGAAATATGCCTCACTTCTGAATAGTACGGGTGTATCTGTAAACCTTTTTGTTTTTAATTTTATTTTTTATTATTTATTTTTTTTGGTGACAAAAAAAGCGTCAGAATGACCCGTAAAGGGACGCAACCCTTGCGAATAAAAGTTTAAGTAGTCAAAATATTAGATATTTGTTTTCAATATTCTCTATTAATTCTAAATAATTGCATCTTCATATGCAGTACTTTCCCAGGATTAAATTGTCTCCAACGAGACTTCCCTTGCAACAGGAGCACGAATCCATGTATGTCCTCCTTTGTTTTTCTATGTATTAATGAGTTATCCTCCAAAAACTTTATATTCATCAGATCTATTCAGAAGTGATGACATGGTGATTGATGATGATCTTTGTTGCTTGCTAAAGATACCAGCTTTGCAATCAAATGTGGCGGCTCACAAGTGAGGTCTGCTAATGGCATCTTATTCGAGACTGAGAACTCAACAAGCCTTGGACCAGCCTCCTTTCATGTTAATCAAGAAAAATGGGCTGTGAGTAATGGTGGTATTGTCATTGACCGAGATGACCCATCATTTATAGCATCCACTACAATTCCAGTCGACAACACAAGAGATCCAGAGCTTTTCAGAACTTCAAGAAAGTCTCCGGGATCCCTTAGATACTATGGTTTAGGACTACAAAATGGTCCTTATACTATAAGCCTTTNTAATCAAGAAAAATGGGCTGTGAGTAATGGTGGTATTGTCATTGACCGAGATGACCCATCATTTATAGCATCCACTACAATTCCAGTCGACAACACAAGAGATCCAGAGCTTTTCAGAACTTCAAGAAAGTCTCCGGGATCCCTTAGATACTATGGTTTAGGACTACAAAATGGTCCTTATACTATAAGCCTTTTCTTTGCGGAGACAGTTTTTAACCGAACTAGAAACATTTGGCAGGGCCATGGGAGGCGTGTCTTTGATATTTACATTCAGGTTAGGCCTGATTTACATGTTGATTATCAGCTTAATTGTGATTCACTGATTGATTCAGCTACTTATTGAACCAGACATCTTATTGTCTTGAAGTTTAGGTGGCACTTTTGACCCGCTTACTAGTAAATGGGTTAGTTTGGGCTGTGTTTTTTTCTTTCTAAAATGGGTTGAAGAAAAAATTGACTTCAAAAGGAACAGGTCAAATGGGTCGTAATTTCCATTCGTTTTCCATTTCCTTAAAGATGGCTTAATTTCCATTCTCGTGTTATAAACTTACTGTGAAATGGACCTCTAATTTCCGCCATAAGAGTTTCTCCTGGTACCAAAATATTCGTTTGTCTCGTTTGGTTAATTCAATAATCTTGAAATGGGCAAAACGGGACAAGAAGCCCTACTTTCATGACTCAGATGTACAAAAAAAGTAAAATGACGAAAACGGGACAAGTGAAAAAGTAGTTGGTATGTTATGAAAAAAAACCCTTATGATTCTGTTAGTTGCTGATTGTTTAATTTTCAGGTTTTAAGGTTAAGAGCAAATCAAACAAAACTGGAATGATCATTGGTATCGTAGCTGGGGTGGCATCTGTTAGCCTTCTTCTCTTAGTTTTTGGTTTATACATGATAAGGAAGTCAAAACATCGGGAAGAAGATGGTAATATTATATATCCACAATATCTTCTTATCGTTTTCTTTCTTCCTTCTTGTTCTTTTGGAGGGAACCTTACCTCTTTCCTTGTTTTCTTTTGATTATCATTTATTTGCAGAATTTCTTGGAATGGGGCCCAAAGTAAATACTTATACCTATTCGGAACTAAAGGCTGCAACTTCAGATTTCAGTCCATCAAATTTGCTCGGAGAGGGTGGTTTTGGACCTGTTTACAAGGTTTGATATTACAACGTTTCTGTATCATATCTGGGTAGCTGTGTGTTTTAAAAGTGATTATGTGATATTGAATAGTTAGAATATGATAATCAGCTATAATAAAACAGACTGTAGGATATAGTGTTTGGACGTGTTTGTGCTGTTTATACGTATAAATGTATAAATTGACCAAAATAGAAATTTTTTTTGGGAACACATTTTCTGAAATGGAAATAAAACTCTTTTGGGAACACATTTTTTATCGTTCTAAAAATAAAAAATAAAAATAAAACTCTTTTGACAGGGTAAATAGGTAGCTTATTTTATCCTTGAACATTTTATTTTGTTGCTGGCTGCATCTAAGTATCAAATTGATTGTTCTACATAATCAGATATTCAATAGTAGAGCTGTTTTTACCAAACATAATAAAAAAAGCGTTGGGGCTTCAAATTATTGTTACTAGACTTATTTTTGGGGGATCGTTTATGCTGTCAATAATTCATAATGCATCTATGTTAGGTATGAAGAGTAGTTCCGATGTTTACCGTTTGAACTAAATGATCATAATTACTAGTGAGTTTTGTGCTAAAAATATCTTAACTAGCTCTTATTTGTCCCAGGGGATATTGAATGATGGAAGTGTAGTAGCCGTGAAGCAACTCTCAGTAGCATCACCCCACGGAAGGAGTCAGTTTATAACTGAAATTTCAACCATTTCATCTGTCCAACACTGGAACCTTGTGAAGTTGCATGGTTCGTGTATTGATGGAGCTAGAAGACTTCTGGTTTACGAGTATCTTGAAAACAAAAGCCTCGATCAGGCACTATTTGGTATGAAATTTATTTATATATCTTGGATCATCTTTTAATATTAAAATATACATATTCTGAACAAAAAGATTTATTAATAATAAGAAATAAATTAAATTTACTCATCATATTTGACACACTATTCTTTTTTTAAAATCAAAAAATAATATAGACAAAAGTTGCTCCGGGTCAACTGCCTGACCTGTTTCTAGCTGCACAGAGGTAGCATCTTTGGACCCATAACCCAACCCGAATGTTGTGCTCCCTATAACTCTTATGCTACCGTCTTTTGATACGAATATGATTAAGCAACGGAAAATGGAAAGTATAAACATGAGTAATCCTGTCCATCACCATATTTTCAATTGTGATAATATTTTCTAAATTAAATCATGAAAAGAAAATATCAGCCTATCGTGTGATCTTAGTCGTCTAACAAACGCTACTTATCTTACTATCTTGATATCTTATAGGAAAAACTGATGTGCGCCTTGACTGGCCAACGCGTTTCAATATATGCTTGGGAACAGCAAAAGGACTAGCTTATCTGCATGAAGAATCAAGGCCTAGAATTGTGCATCGGGATGTCAAAGCAAGTAATATCTTGCTTGATGGAGAATTATGCCCCAAAATATCAGATTTTGGATTAGCAAAACTATATGATGATAAAAGAACCCACATGAGTACACGGGTTGCAGGAACTATGTGAGTTCCTTCAACCTTCAAAAAGATGTGTCTTAAATTTGTTAAGTAACAAGCTAATCCTTTATAATTGCTCCTATTTAGTGGCTATCTTGCACCAGAGTATGCAATGCGCGGGCATCTAACATCAAAGGCCGATGTTTTTGGATTTGGAGTTGTTTGTCTCGAGATTCTTAGTGGAAGGCCAAATTATGATGAGAAACTGGATTCTGAGCAGAAGTATCTTCTACAATGGGTGAGTAACTGGGGTTGGGTAATGGGTTAGAACAGGTCATTTTTGTTACATGTGGGTTGACCTGTCCAATTTGAAATATTTTCTAACTTATTTATGCGTTCCATGTGAATATATCTAAATAATAATAATAATATATGCATAAAAAATAGACATGTGACAACTTTCAGCCAATTTGACTTGTTTTCTTATAGCTAAACTTGTTGATTTTGACCCATTTGAGGTAAAATACAGCCATGTATAATCATCATGCACGTTGGCCTACAATGAAAATAACTTCTATTATTTGATATGTAATAATGAAATAAGTTTTATGGAATTTCCAGGCATGGAGTCTATACGAAATTGGCCGGCCTTTGGACCTCATAGATCCATCTTTGACATCTTTTGATGAGGAGCAAGCTAAGCGTATGATAGGTGTGGCCCTTATGTGTGTTCAAGCATCACCATCATTAAGACCAGCAATGTCCCGTGTGATAGCAATGCTTTCAGGTGATGTTGAGATTAGTGCTGTCACAACAAAGCCTAGTTATTTGACAGATTGGGATTTCAATGATATTACCAACACTTTTTGTGACGATGAACCTACACCCTCTGAAAATACAACCACAAACACAACTACGACTAGATTTACAACTGCCTCATGTGGTATGGAGTCAATGTCATCGCCCATAATCTTATCTGAGGTTATGAACAACGGGAGTCTAAGAGAAAGAAGGTGACACAACATAACTAGTAGTCTATAGTTTTTGTTCATATCAACATATTCGCTTTTAACTTCTTTTTTCTGTCTATAACCATTGTTGAATATCGTGCATAAGCTAACAGTTTTGTATTCTTTTACCAGTAACTTTCTCAAGTATTTACAGGTTTTTATTTACAGAAATTTTTTTCATTTCCGGTAACCAACTTTCTGTTTTTTCCTTCTTCAAAATACCCAACTTTTAAGTTTATTCTGTTTTGGGTAAGCGGGTATTGTTGAGCTTGGTCATTTTCACGGCTGCGTCCAATTAATCAACAGAAAAATATCGAAAGTTTGAACCTCTATATGAATGATAATATAATCTGAGTAAATTTTTTATATGAGCGTCAAACTCGTGCACTCTTACTACACACCATTGTCCTAGTTGCGACTTAAACCTAAAATCACTCAACTTATTGAACACCTTTGATGCACCATACCACAAGACTGACATATGAGTAAATCTGGTTATATTTTAAAGTCAATGAAAGTCAAAAATGATTGTTACACCTCCTTAATTTATTTATTTTTTTAATTTTATTTATATTATAAAAATGCGAAACAAAAAATACATAACGAAAAATATAAAAAGTTTGACAAGTCAAAAGTAGCAAAACACAAAAAGACGAAGTGGAAAACCATTAAAAACCGTCTTATCATGTTATTAAAATGGGTAAATCTAAAAAAAATAATAAAAAAAAAAAAGAAAAAATAGGGCTTTACTTGGTTTGAGTCTGTGTGGCGGTGGGTTCAAAGCCCGTGGATTAGTCGGCCAAAAGGTCGGAAATCACGGTTACCAAAAAATAAAAAAAGAAAAAAAGAAAGAAAAAAAAAGATAAATTGCAAATTTAGCCACTAAAGTTGTCCAAATGCGCAAAAAAGACACCGAGAAAAAAAGTTGTGCAAAAAGGCCATTAATGTTCCATTTTTTCAATGATGTTAGTTTTATATTTTCAATTAGTTTGCTTTATGCAAACTTCTCAATGTACTCAGCGGATCATTGTATGCATGGACGGAACTTAGAAGGGACCGAGGGGGGTTGTGGCCCCCCCAAAATTTTTGACCTTATGTATATTATATACCCTTATATGGTTTTAGTCATTTTCTATACAAAATTTTTAGCGTGGTGTATATCGGCCCCCTAACATAGGTACTTTTCAACAAGGACGGAGGCAGCTTATAGATTGGGTTGGCCAAGGCCCACCCAAAATGAATTTTGGTCAATAATATCATGCATGTAACTTGTATATTTGTAAGGTATTTAGTCTCATTTATTTACTTTTGGCCCATCCCAAGAAGCGTAATTTATAAAAAAAATCAACGGTTATTATACTCTTTGATATTAATACATGTTAGTAATAAGGTTTCACATTTAATGTATTTATTTTCTTGAACTTCTATTTTCTATCAGCCCACCCGAGCGAAGATTCTTGGCTTCGTCACTGCTTTTCAAGTTGCCCCCCCCACCAACAGTGTTCAATTACACTTTTGAAGAAAAAAAAAACCCTTAAATAGTTAAATCCCAACACCAAATGGCCTCCTCAATCAATCAAGTCAAATAAAAATATGATTTTATACTAATAAGAGACAGATAGATACATAAATACATAAACCACCAATGTCCATTTTTATACATTTTCACACTGTCTTTTTTTGCTCTCAATCATTACCATGTTGAGGCTCTTTCTGGGGCTATCAAAATCTCATACGTATTTATCCTTATGCATGATAAAATATAGTTAACAAGTATATATAAGTTATAAATATAATACCCTTGTTGTCGTTGTTAGTAGAAACGAGGCCGACACGAGGGTACGATTCATTCAACTTTTTTTTTCTTAGGGATAAAAAGTGAACGAAAATTGTACAAAAGTAGCATGTGGACTTTGAAAACTAAAGTAATAAACAAAACAAAGAAGGTTCTTTTTGAATTTAATTCGACTAATCCTATCTTTTTGATCCAACTAAAATTCACCATTATTCAAAATCTCATATATATTTATCCTTATGAATGATAAAACATAGTTCACAATTATATGCAAATCTCATACGTATTTATCCCAACACGAGGGTACGATACATTCAAATTTTTTTTTTTTTTTTTTTTTTTTTTTTTTTTTTTTAATTAACCGAAAATTGTTACAAAAGTTGCATGTGCAACTTTTTTTATTATTATTATTATTATTATTATTATTATTATTATTATTATTATTATTATTATTATTATTATTATTATTATTATATGAGCTTGTGAGTTTCTATAAAAACTGATCTATGAATCGAATGTATAAGAATGTGTGTTTGCATGTATGTATAAACTAAAGAAATAACTAGAACAAAACAAAGAAGGTTTTTTGAATTTAATTCGACTAGTCCATTATTTTGATCCAACTCAAATTCATCATTATTCAATTTAACTCGTTCCTACAGCCTAGTCATAACTCATAAACCTTGACTACTCATATCTTATAGTCAGTCAACTCCACCTTCATAATGGGCCAATAACTTAAAACCCCACACGTGTGAGCCCAAACCACAAAATTTGAGGATGCCTCTAGTCTAATCAATCAAAGTCAACTTTTTTAAAATGGCTTTCCTATTCCTACACCTCAAAAATGATTGTACACCTCTTTAAATTTTTTTTTTTTTTATTTTTTTTTTATAATTTTGTTTATATTATAAAACTGCAAAACAAAAAATGCATAACGAAAAATATAAAATTTGACAAATTAAAAATAGCAAAACACAAAAATACGAAGTAGAAAACTATAAACAACCGTTTTATCATGTTAATAAAGTGGGCAAAAATATAAAAAAAAAATGCGAAACATAAAATATAAAGTCTTAGCTGCTCCCAACAAGGAGCTTGCCGCTCCGTGAGATACCAAACTCACGCGCCACCATTGCTGGCAGCTTCAACCTCAAGGCATGAGGCACGCCAAATAAGAAACGAATGGTGAACAACGGGTCCTCTTCTAAAGTTTTATTTCCTCTCTCTCAAAATTATAGCCTGCATTTTTTTTAAATATCTTAAAAAAATTGTCTACTTTTTATTTTAAGTAATAAAAAAATATTTTAATAAAGTAGTAATATTCTATTTTAGTGGTTAAAACTTAAAACTTAAAAGTTGTAGCGATCTTACTTTTATTAAATTGTGGGGAGAGGCACTTTATTTTGCATACTCAAAATTTGGTGCATACCAAGGGACAAATCCCCACCATTCATCTAGTTTGATCTAATGGTGAGGATTAACCTAAGATTAAATAAGGAAACCTAAGTCCATGTTTTTTTTTTTTCTCCTTTTCTTTCTCTTTTTGTCTTTTTTATTATTATTTTTTTTTCTTTCCTTCTTTTTGTTTTTTTT
>LBNU01018869.1:58885-77110 GCA_014162995.1 Artemisia annua
TTTTTTTTTTTTTTTTTTTTTTTTTTTTTTTTTTTTTTTTTTTTTTTTTTTTTTTTTTTTTTTTTTTTTTTTTTTTTTTTTTTTTTTTTTTTAATCAAATCTATATTGAGATAAGATAAAAACACTTTAGAGTGTTAAACAATTCGAAACTGCTAATATTTACAATTAATTAAGTGAGTACAACATGTTACAACCTTGAATTAATTAAGTGAGTACAACATGTACTAGACGTATACCCGCGCAAACCAAAGGTGTATAGCGGCAACTAATTATACTTGCGAAATCGTGATTCTGGTTGGTTCGACCTTTGATGCAAAGCGTATGTTTTTCAAAATTAATACAGTGTGTGTTTTTGAAAAGTTGTCAAGTTTAGAATTGATCAAGCTTAAGGTGTATTAAGGGATACTTAGGGGTATAGCGGTATTCACTCTTTATAAGTCGTATAGATTTAACTGTAGATGATGTTGTAATATAGTGACAAGACATAAATTAACCCTAAACGCCTAAAAACTAGAACTCAGTGGGCATGAATCTAGTTTGGAAAATACAAGATGAAAATAGTTTGGGACTAGAGACTTAATTTTGGAGTCAATATTTGGTGGTCAAAGCTGGCGACTTTATTTTTAGCAAGTTATTGACCTTTTCATATTGTGGGGTTAGATTAGGTAATGGATACTTTAAAACTCCAAAAAAAGTATTTGGAAAAAGACTTTTTGACAGCTTCTAACATATAATTGATTTTCTTTAGCGGAGACTTATTAATGTAATTCCAATTTGCAGATTTAATAATTGCAAACACGCTACTAGTTACGTTAGCCATCATGTTTACTGATTCATATCAGAACGACGTTTTGTATAAGCGTGTGTTGCGCTGCAATGAATTTAAGATTACCAAATCAGTAGTTGGTTATATGTAAAAGCATTCAAAACATCGATAAAAAAAAGTACTAGTAACATATATACCCCATAAGCATTTTTACATGTCTGTAAACATCCTCTCACCTTTCATTGCAGTTAAGTTTAGCCATTGTATGTGAAAGAATCTTGATAGTACTAGCAGCCGCAAATGTGTCATACCTTGACTTTTGTACTTGTCTGTAAATTTGTCAAAATGCAATGTATTGACATCTTGGTATTTTCTTGCATCATTAAATATCTGTCTATTTTCAGAACTAAAAATTCAATGATACGAATTAACTACAAAAGTAGTTCATGTGACTTATCCTCGCACAGGGGCGGTACCACAATGGGGGCAGTGTAGGCAGCTGCCCTACCACTCGAGTAATGTCGATTGATCAGGGAATTTCATTTTGCCCTCATAAATGGGTAAATAGTATAACAAAATAGACACTGTTAGAAGCTAACAAAATAGACACTGTTGTCCTGGTGAAATAAAACAATGAACATTAAGGAATAAATAGTGTGGCGTTTTTTTCTTCATTCATGGTGTGCCTGCGTTGTGATTAGGTGATTATTTGATATGAAATAGTCAGTTAACGAGATGGTATTTGGCTGTGCCTTATGCTGGTTGAGGTTGTAAACTTGTAATAATACGGTAGTGTCTGCTTAAGTGTTTGAAAAAGTATGATGTATTCAAACAATCACATGTATAATACCTCAAAAAAAGCGACACAGTTCAAATATGTTTCGTTACTTGGATATTGGTTATCCAAAACTAACTATTTGACCTCTAGATTCTCAAATTTTTGGATTTAGTTTCAGTTTGCTCTTAAGACTTAATAAATTATTTATCCGCAACTTAAAAACCTTAATTAATCAGTTTCAAAACAGGACAGATAACTTTCAACTACTATCTGCTAAATTCTATATATCTGTTTATCAACTACTATCGGTAAATTTATCGTTGCAAGTCTACTGATCAGACTCACTATGACTCTTATCTGCTAATCATATCAACGTTAAATGCATGTTATTCTTAACCAAAAGCCATGGCAGCGCCTTAGTTTTCAGCTCGATATCTTAGTCATCAACAAAACACAGTACCAGATTATTCGTACCAACACGTCCAGTTATAACCTCCATACAATACCTACAAAAACCATATAAACATTAAACCAAACCAAGAAAGTAAATATTAAACACATGTATCTAAATAGTCCATATTACATAAGTTCCTTATATCAAAACCACAGATGTTTAAATTCAGTAAACCAAAGAATCCAATTAAAATAAACATGTTCCATGGATATTGGGATCGAACAAATAGAAAAGATAATGCCGTCTATTACCCATGGCTTCCAGTAACGAACTAATACACCAAGTCACAGCCTTTTAACAAACATATTACAACTCCAATCAAATTCACGATCATATGATACTTAGAAAAACCACATAAACATGAGTTACTACAAAACAATTTAACCGTGTAAATTAACGTAAGTAAGCCAATGCCAAGTTTCCAAATAGCCTGATACTGAAAGAGACACATGCCAGAAACATGATGAGGATATGCACACACTTGCTAAAAGCATTAGGTAATATTAAAGATAATTGTACATTTATACCTTCAATACTGGTTTCGTACTATGATGGGATTTTTTACACTTGTGATCTTTCAAGCATCAGTCAGTATCCACCTGAGCCTTTAGACGCATCAAAAAACAATAGGTAGTGTTTAGGATTTGTTGTCACAAAACTTGTATTCGGATAAGCAACTTTCTGGGATTACATTATTTAAACAGCTTATGTAAATATACTTTTGGTGCCTTACACCTTTCTACATGTTTGACCTGTTACCTTATAATCTGTTCTTTTACCTATTTATATAGTTAAAACAAAAACCAAAATCGACCCAATCATATGTAAATGGGATAAAATTCCCGCCTCTAATTCATATGCTAACAATAAATGTTTATCTTATTCAACTTACATCGTTTCCCGACGTTTCAACATACGGGTGAAGACATCGTGCACATGAAAAAGGGTCGCATGTTATCTTCAAACTTAAATGAAAGTTCGAAAAGCAAAAAACTACAAAACTAAAGACGTACAGAAAGTTAAAAATTACTTTTTGATCCATCAGTACCACTAAAACTGCTAATTTCCTGTTACCATTAATGTTGATAATTAATCCACTAAACATTGTTAAGTTAACATAACAACAAAATTTAGTGGGTGTTTGGAATACCTTATTTTTTTGAGCTTTGTAATCAATTAACCACAATAAACTTCAAAATTTTCAAACTAAACCATTAATCATCAACAAAAAATCGTACCTTTTTATCATCGATGAACTACTAACCTTCAATAAATCCCTAATTTTAGTTGAAAAGAAACCTAATACATGAACATACAAAAAAAAAGTTATTAAGATTCAATAGATCCCAAAATCGTACCTTTGGTGTATCATCATTAATTTCTGGCTTGGTTAATCTTCCTCAATCCGATTCTACCTCCAAAAATATCAAAAAAAAGACCAAAATAAGCAAAATTTCTTTAAGTAAATGAAGATGATGAGGCAAAGAATCACAAAACCTTTCCAGCAAAGAATCAAAAAATGGTTGTTAATTCATCGATGAACAACTGAAGATATGATGAGAAACCTACCTTTATAAACACATCCATATGAAATATCATATGTACATGACTGTAACACAACCGATAAAATTAATTTCATGAAAAACGATAATTAATTTATTCATCGTAACACTATAAGAAGATTAAAAACAATGATTACCATATGTGACGATCAATTGCAGAAATCATGGATTGATCAAAACCGACCCCATCTATAACTTTTTGGATATTAGAATGAAGATGATGAGGTTGTTGTGTAGCATATGATTTTTTTCAAATTAACAGTGGGTTTTGATTGGGTGTTATTGATTGAGATTACAGAAGTTTGAAAAATTGGGAATGAATTGATCGTGTGTTTCAAAGAATGTCGATATGGAATGTTTTCAAACTTATGTTGTGGGATATGGAATGTCAAAATCGGTTTCAAAGAATGGCGATATCATAGGGAGAGAATCATGGGTCATAGTTGTTGATATGAAAATCAAACCTCCCTAATTTACCTCCTTATGTTTCTCCCGAATTTGTTTCAATTCTTTTTTTGAAAACTTTCTATTAAAGGGGAGGTTTCCACTTGTCATTCTTTTAGAATTTTGAGAGAGTTTTTACATTTAAAAATAGCAATCACACTTGTTCTATATATAGGTTGAGATTCTCCCGCTTCCGATCTATTATTATTGATTATTATTGATATATATTATTATTATTATTTATTATTATTATTTATTATAATTGATTATGATATTATTATATATTATATTATTATTATTATTATTATTATTATTCATATTAGTTATTACCTCTATTTTTTTATTTTTTTGTAAATGTGATTAAATTTATTTCATAGATACGATAATAAGCTATACACAAAGTTGTGGGATCGGCGGAGGTCTAGGACACAAGCTGTGCTCCCACTCCTTTGCCTGAATACAAAAGCCGTTATTCTATGAACAAAATACAAAACACCACTCTTAGCATTATTTGAGGTGGCTAATGGCCAATTAGACCTAATACGCTGAAAGGTGTATCCAGAGCCCTCCGCTATGAATGTCTGCGAATGCTAGAGAAAAGCCCAACATGGCTATGAAGCTTGTATCCAGCTGTCCTCACATTGGACGCATACTTTTCCTCTTATATTATTATTATTATATATGTGATGGTATCTATTCTTATGTTTTTATTATTATATTATTATTATTATATTATTATTATTATTATTATGTATATCATCTATTTTATCAATGTGATTATGTAGTCATTATTATTATTGATTGGCATTTAGGGACTGTAGGATCAACATGAAGAAAGAAACCTTAGAATGCAGAAGATGAGAATACCTTATAAGATTCACATTAGAGATGCTGTCGACTTGTAGATTTTTTAGATGCACAGTAGGTATATCTTTTAGATGCGCACCGATTGTATATCTTTCTAACTAAAATTAGATGAATATACAGTGGCGGATATTAGACGCATTTCATCAAGCTCAGACGATCTTCCTATGTCAGTTCTTCGTCCTCTGGGCGTCAATTTGAGGTTGGTTAGCTACACTTATGTCATCTCTAGTAACGAACCNTCTCCGAATGTAGAGAAAGCAAATGGTATGAACTTGTATCCACTGTCCTCACATTTGGACGCATACTTCCTCTTATTATTATTATTATTATTATTATTATTATTATTATTATTATTATTATTATTATTATTATTATTATTATTATTATTATTATTATTATTATTATTATTATTATTATTATCATTATTATTATCATTATTATTATTATTATTATGACTTAGGATCAAATGAGAAGAAACCTTAGAATGAGAAGGATGAGAAATACCTATAAATACACATTAGAGATGCGTCGACTTGAATTAGATGCACTATATATCTTTTAGATGCACCATATATATTTTCTAACTAAAAATTAGATGCATATACATATATTAGACGCATTTCATCAAGTCAGACGATTCCTATGTATTCTTCGTCCTCTGCGGGTCAAATTTGTTGTTAGTACACTTTGCATCGTTTTCACTTCAAAATCACTTTCGAAACTAAGTGGGATGCATTTAAATGAATAGAGATGCATGTAATTCAAGTCGATGCATCTCAAATATGAAGTTATATTTATTTCTCATTCTTCTCATTTTAAGATTTCTTCTCACTGGATCCTTACCCTTATTATTATTATTATTATTATTATTATTATTATTATTATTATTATTATTATTATTATTATTATTATTATTATTATTATTATTATTATTATTGTTATTATTATTATTATTATTATAATTATAACATCACTTTATTATAAAAAGATTTGTTAAATAATGTCTACTTGGTACAACCAAACATGTTATGTTTATGGTCAAACATACAAAGTACAAACATTTCGTTAAGGCCTACATAAACCTTCTAACCTATAGTTTGATGTATAGTTGGTGATACATGGTGGTGTTACAATGTGTGATCCAAGACATGATTATCAAATGGATATAAGTGTCTAATCTAACATCAAGAGATCTAAGCTTGACAAAGTTGAACTTCGGTTGATAAAAAGTTTTCAACGGATGAAGATAACAAGTGAACTAATCTTCTTGTGGTGGATCTTCATATATGTTTGTGTTTGTAATGTATGAGTATGGAAAGATCTCTAAGCTTGCGTAAATGGATCATCAAGTAAAAATATGCTTGCAAAAAAATGATGAGTTGGAAGCATTATGATCAAGGGTTAATTATGGCTTTAGGAGCATGAAAAAGTGTTTTAAACATTGCAGAAACCTGGTTTGAATGTGTGCAAAAGGTGGTTTAGAAATTGTGTAAATGAGCAACAATTTATAGGCAAACAAAGAGTTGGACGCTCCCCGACGGCTCCACGATTCCCTTAAATATTTAAGGGAGCTGTGTATATAATTAAGGGAGCCAACGCGTGTCAGATTCTATCTCTTGTTTGTCTTTTTGTGGTGGCTTGCAAATCTTAGTCAAATCTTTGCTAAATCTTGCAAGATTGAGTTTCTAGAAGCCTAATTTAAATTTCAAATTAAAATTTATATTTTATTATAACATTCTTTACTTATACAAAAATAATTTGTAAACCAAGATTTTTTAAAAATTTTGTACACACTAAAATGTATTTTATTTATTTATTTTTTATTTTTTGCTACTGTCAAAAAGCTTTCAAATTATGTCTCTTTTGCTTTTGCATCTTAGCTTATATAAATTTATACAAAAAGCTTTCAAATGTAATGTGTATCAAAAATATTTCATTGATCATAAATTAAGTTTTATGGTACCATTATTTTTACCTTAAATGATTTACGTCAAATGAAAACTTATGTCAAAATAAAAATGTTTATGTCAACTTTTACGTAGTGACATCAAAATAATATTTAGACATTATCAAATGGTTTGATCATAATGGAACATAAAAAACATATTCAAACCTTTGTTGAAGCATACCCGAGACATTGAGAGATGTTGATGTAAGTATACTTTGATGATTTGTAGTTACGAGTAACTTTCGCATTTTAAGTTATGTATCATAAATTACACGTTTGTCATCATTAAAACATAAGAGACCGTTTAGTTAAAGAATATACAAAGATGTTACTAAATTTTGTCAGAATGTTCACCTAAGTTACTAAAGTTTTTCTCGTTACGAAGAGGTTACTCAACTTTGGTCACCGGTTATATAAGTTACTCTATATGTTTTCACCTACTACTAAGGGTTTTTTATTTTATTTTTTATTTTTTTAAATTAAAAAATAAATAAATAAATAAATATAAATAAATAAAATAAATAAAAATTAAAAATAAAATTAAAAAATAAAAAATAAAAAAAGTATAAAATAAAAAAAATAAAAATAATAAAAAAAATAAAAAAAAGTGTAAAATAAAATAAATAATAATAAATAAAATAAATAAAATAAAAATAAAATAATAAAAAAAAAATAATAATAATAATAATAATAATAATAATAATAATAATAATAATAATAATAAAAATAATAAAAATAATAAAAATGATAATAATAAAAAAAATAAAAAAAATAAAAAACGACAATTTTTCGGACATTAGTATATGTTTTCATATGTTATATACGATTTATGCATTTTCTTACGTTTTTGTCTTTGTACAGTTTTTAACAATTTTTCACACATTTGTATGTTTTTTTAACGTTTTTGAGCGGTATTATACGTTTTTGAGCGTTATAATACCTTTTTGGACGTAATTTTATGTTTTGAAACGTAAAAAGACGTATGAAATGTACACATGCATATAAATGCGCACACAAATGTAATAAAAAAAATTATGAAAACCTATGAAAACATAAATGGAAAAAAACGTACGAAAATGGAAAAAAAACGTACGGAACTGGAGAAAAACGTACGACAACAGATAGATACATAAAATGATGGACGAAAGTATACAAAAATGTATGAAAATGATAAAAACGTAAAACAATGTAAAGTAAGTACGACAAGAGAGAAAAACGTACATAAACGTATAAAACGGATAGAAACATACAAAAATATACAAAGACGTACGCAAGGAGAAAAACGTAAAAATTAAAAAATTAAAAAAAAATCCAAAAAAAATATGAATAGTTACTTTTTTAAAAGTTCGGTAACCTATTTAATAAACCCGTAAACTATAGTAACTTACTTGTAACATTTTAAACTATGGTGCTGACGTGGACAAGGGGAACCGGTAATCATCCGGTTGCCCACCCTCGTAGTAACAAGAATGCCACTTTTTTAAACGTTAAATAACCCGTATAATAAACCCATTAACTTGAGTAACCTCTTTGTAACGAAAAAAACTTTAGTAACTTAGATGAACATTTTGGCAAACTTTATACATATTTGTCTAATAACCCTTTAGTTAAAATATCGTAATATTTGCTCTAACAGATTGTTTCTTGAATTAATTCCCTATCTATAACACTTTTTGTAAACTCGCTATATATGAAATATGATATAATATATAAATCTATGAATATTTTCATATTTTGTGCAGCTTTAAGTCTCGTCTTGTAACACCCCAACCCGACAAGGGTCAAAATGTCACATTATGGTGCCAAATCAGAACATACAAACGCAAGCGAAAGACTTATAAGCATAAAGTTACAAAGGTATTCTAAGGATACAAACGAAAATGCAAGCTCTATACAAAAAGAAATACAAATCCAAACAAAATCTAATAGAATCCAAGTCCACATCTAATCCAGACGTAAATAGGCTTCTAATCAACGGGGTAGTCCACTAACACTCCTATGCACTCTTCATCCAAACCTAGGAGTGGCTAAGGCTGGAGGGGCGTTTCTGTCACGGCAGCTTAACTACTTTACTACCCTATTTTTGCATGTCATTCGTAAAACCCTTTGTGTCTTATACTTTTCCGCTGCTAAACTTTGTTTATTTTTCCGCTGCAAACTCTATTTATTTTTCCGCTGCAACTTTGACTAAAGAGTACTTGTACTCGAAACGGTTTGTAAATCGAATGATATGTTTTGGTCACATTTCAAACGTCCCGAGTTGTGGTCGTTTACTATAAATGTGCCTGGTTTCTATTTTCGTAATACCCCCAGCACGATAGCTGCCATATTTGAGTTGGGGGTGTTACAAATATTTTCATATTTTGTGCAGCTTTAAGTCTCGTCTTGTAACACCCCAACCCGACAAGGGTCAAAATGTCACATTATGGTGCCAAATCAGAACATACAAACGCAAGCGGAAGACTTATAAGCATAAAGTTACAAAGGTATTCTAAGGATACAAACGAAAATGCAAGCTCTATACAAAAAGAAATACAAATCCAAACAAAATCTAATAGAATCCAAGTCCACATCTAATCCAGACGTAAATAGGCTTCTAATCAACGGGGTAGTCCACTAACACTCCTATGCACTCTTCATCCAAACCCAGCTTCCAACCTAAACCTGCCGCAGAGAAAGAAATGCAACTGAGCTTAAAAAGCCCAGTGAACAGATATAGTACTAAATGAATAATCGAAATGTATATAAGTATAAGGAAAGATATTATAAGCACCTGCTGAAAAGAATATCATCTGTCAAATGAATGAAGCATCATAAAGAGATCAAGTGAAAGCAAAATCAGATAGTAATAAGAATCATAGAGTACGTATCCAACAAAGGCTTGTCTAAACGAGGTACTCGAATAGACACAAGGAACATAGGAAAGCCACGAGCTGACCTACCGAGGTACTCGATAGATCTCCTACCACATAATCATATATCCGATAAATCCGACATGCACAAAGAGGGGAGACCTCTAAGTACCAAAATGGAGGAGCGACCTCCCAAATGTGAAGAAGTGTAAGGCACACACTCACCTTCACCCTACCAAATCATATCATATCATATCAAAACATATACTAGGATGCATGTAAAACCCGAATTTTCTGAATGCGTAAAATACCCAAAATACCCCTATGATTTTAAACTTTTGAAGAACGGATGATAATTTTAACCTAAGAATTAAATATTAACCAATGAAATATTTAACTATATCTTATAATAATAATATAGTAAAATACGTATATATTACTAAACCTATAACTTGATACCAATCCACATGCTAGCCTTCTGATCTATTTTGAAAGATGATACGTTTTGCCGAGGCACTTTATTTTGCATACTCAAAATTTGGTGCATACCAAGGGACAAATCCCCACCATTCATCTAGTTTGATCTAATAGTGAGGATTAACCTAAGATTAAATAAGGAAACCTAAGTCCATGTTTTTTTTTTCTCCTTTTCTTTCTCTTTTTGTCTTTTTTATTATTATTATTTTTTCTTTTCTTCTTTTTGTTTTTTTTTCCTCTCTTTTTCACGCTTATTCTTTTTTTTTTCTTTCTTTCTTTTTATTGTTTCTTTTTTGTTTGTTTTTTTTTTTTTTTTTTTTTCCTAATTCACTATTTTTTAATTCACTTTCTTTTAGTTCATTTTTTTAATTCACTCTTTTTAGTTCACGGGTTATTTTTCGTTTTCATGCGTCTTTTACTGTTTTTAAACATTTTCGCCCGTTTTCATATATTTTCGCCCTTTTTCTTACGTTTTCGTTCGTTTTCATACGTTTTTCTTCCGATTTCTTACGTTTTCGTCCGTTAACGTCTGTTTTCATATGTTTACTTACATTTTCGCTCGTTTTCATATGTTTTCGTCCGTTTTCATACGTTATCGTTCGTTTTAATACGTTTTTGTCTGTTTTCTTTCGTTTTCGTCTACGTCTTCGTCCGTTTTCATACGCGTTTTTACGCTTTCATACGTTTTTGACCATTTTCATACATTTTCGTTCGTTTTCGTCCGTTTTCAACCGTTTTCTTTCATTTTCGTACAGTTTTCAAACGTTTTTGTCCTTTCCATACATGTTTTTACAATTTCATACGTTTTCTTCCGTTTTCATACATTTTCATTCGTTTTCGTCTGTTTTTAAATGTTTTTTTTGCCATTTTCAGATGTTTTCATATGTTTCTAAATATCACAAGTGATATTCTAAGTATCACAAGTTAAATTCTGAATATCACAAGTGATATTCTAAACATCACAAGTTATATTCTGAATATCACAAGTGATATTCGATATCACAAGTGATATTCTGTGATATTCAGAATATCACAAGTGATATTCTAAACATCACAAGTTATATTCTGAATATCACAAGTGATATTCGATATCACAAGTGATATTCTGTGATATTCAGAATATCACAAGTGATATTCTAAACATCACAAGTTATATTCTGAATATCACAAGTGATATTCGATATCACAAGTGATATTCGATATCACAAGTGATATTCTGTGATATTCTATCACAAGTGATTTTCTGTGATATGCAGAATATCACAAGTAATACTATAAGTACCACAAATGATATTCTGGGTATCAAAGTAATATTCGTCCATTTTTCATACGCCTTCGTCCGTTTTCAGACTTGTTTTACGCTTTCATACGTTTTTGTCCGTTTTCATACATATCCGTTCGTTTTCTTACGTTTTCGTCCGTTTTCTTTCGTTTTCGTCCAGTTTTCAAACATTTTTGTCCTCTTCATACATGTTTTTACACTTTCATACGTTTTCTTCCATTTTCGTACACTTTCGTCTGTTTTCTTACGTTTTCGTCTATTTTTCATTCGTTTTCGTCCGCTTTTAAATGTTTTTTTGCCATTTTCAGACGTTTTCATATGTTTCTAAGTATCACAACTGATATTCTGAATATCATCACAAGTGATATTCTATGATATTCAGAGTATCACAAGTGATATTCTGAGTATCACAAGTGATATTCTGAGTATCACTAGTGATATTCTGAGTATGACAAGTGGTTTTTTGTGATTTGCAGAATATCACAAGATTTTCTGTGATATGCAGAATATCACAAGTGATACTATAAGTACCACAAATTATATTCTAGGTATCAAAGTAATATTCGTCCATTTTTCATACGCCTTAGTCCATTTTCAGACTTGTTTTACGCTTTCATACGTTTTCGTCCGTTTCATATTCGTTCGTTTTCTTACGTTTTCGTCCGCTTTCTTTCGTTTTTGTCCAGTTTTCAAACATTTTTGTCCTTTCCATACATGTTTTTACACTTTCATACGTTTTCTTCCGTTTTCATACACTTTCGTCCGTTTTCTTACGTTTTCGTCCATTTTTTATTCGTTTCCGTTCGTTTTTAAATTTTTTTTTTGTCATTTTCAGACGTTTTCATATGTTTCTAAATATCACAACTGATATTCTAAATATCACAAGTGATATTCTGTGATATTCAGAGTATCACAAGTGATATACAGAGTATCACTAGTGATATTCTGAGTATCACAAGTGATATTCTGAGTATCACTAGTGATATTCTGAGTATCACAAGTGATTTTTTTGTGATATGCAGAATATCACAAGGTTTTCTGTGATATGTAGAATATCACAAGTGATACTATGAGTACGACAAATGATATTCTGGATATCATATGTAATATTCGTCCATTGTTTATACGTCTTCGTCCGTTTTCAGACGTGTTTTACGCTTTCATACAATTTCGTCCATTTTCATACGTATTCATTCGTTTTCGTTCGTTTTCATACTTTTTGTCCGTTTTCTTTCGTTTTCGTCCAGTTTTCAAACGTTTTTGTCCTTTTCATACAAGTTTTTACACTTTCATACGTTATATTCTGAATATCACAAATGATATTTTGTGATATTCAGAATATCATAAGTGATTTTCTGTGATATGCAGAATATCACAAGAGATATTCATAAAAACACAAGTGATAGATATTCATAAAATCACAAGTGATATTCTGAATATCAATTGTGATATTCAGAAACGTATAAAAATGGACGAAAACGTAAGAAACGGACGAAAAGGACAAATACGTATGAAAACGGACGAAAATATAAGAAAGTCACAAGTGATATTCAGAATATCACAAGTGATACTCAGAAAATCACAAGTGATATTCTGGGTATCACTAAATATCACTTGTGATATTCAGAAATCACTTGTATTTATTAAGAAACGTATGAAAATGGACGAAAATGTAAAAAAACAAACGAATACGTATGAAAACGGACAAAAACGTATGAAAGCATAAAAACACGTATGAAAACGGATAAAAATTTATGAAAAATGGACGAAAATGAAAGAAAACGGACGAAAACGTATTAAAACGAACGAAAACGTAAAAAATTAGACGAAAACGTATGGAAACGGACGAAAATGAAAAATGGACGAAAACGAAAGAAAATTAGATGGAAACGGACGAAAACGTATGAAAACGAATGAAAACATAAGAAAAAAGATGAAAACGTAAGAAAAATGGACGAAAATGTATAAAAACGGACGAAAACGTCTGAGAATTGACGAAAACGTATAAAAATGAGCGAAAACATAAAAAACGGACAAAAACTTCTGAAAACAGACGAAAACGTGTATAAACATATGAAAACAGACAAAAACGTATGAACGGACGAAAACGTTTGAAAACGGATTAAAACGTATTAAAACAGATGGAAACATATGAAAAAGTGAAGAAGAAGGGAATAAAACGTTAATTAAAAAAAACATGATTTTAGAAAAGAAAAGAAAAAAAAAACAAAAACAAAAAAGAAAACGTGAATTATGAAAAAAAAAGAAGAAGAAAAAAAAAAGAAACAAAAAAAGAAAAAAGAAACAAGAAAAAGAAAAGGAAAAAAAAAGAACGTGAAAACAAAAAACACAAAAGAAAAAAAAAAAGAAAAGAAAAAAACAAAAACAAAAAGAAAGAAAGAAAGAAAATAATAAAAAAGACAGAAAGATAAAGAAAAAGGGGGAAAAAAAAACATGGACTTAGGTTTTTATATTTAATCTTATGTTAATCCCCATCATTAGATCCAATTAGATGGATGGTGAGGATTTGTCCCTTGGTATGCACCAAAATAAGGGTATGCAATTGAATTTTCCTCACGTTTTGCTCATATTAAAAAGACGACATTCCTTAAATTGTCCCATGTAAGATCAAATCGTCTAGTTATCTCTTGCCTAAACAAACTTACACGACATTCCATATATCAGATATTCGGTTTCCCTTTTTCTACATTACACGCTCTATTTTTTTTCCTCTAAACCATAAACCGTATATTCCCAATCAAATAACACATCAGAAAACCTAATACAATAAACCGGCGGCTGCATGTTCTTTTGCTCCCATTTATGATCGGTTCAAGAAGGAGGTACAAAGGAGGTTCCAACGTGGTGGTCTTGCTCGCGTATATTCTGGTTCGACAAGTGTTAGGACGTGGGATTTAATTCTGTTTCGAAGGGTATGGTAATACGTGGGTATTTATCCTGTTCGAGGATGGAGTTCTGCTCGGTTTAGGGGGTGTTAATCGTGAGCCTGTTTTGAGTCGAGGGCTTGGGTACTGGCCTGTTTCGGTTGAGGTTCGGCTTGTACTCGATCGCATCTTGTCCCTTGTTTTTCTTCTTCCCATCATGCTACAAGTGGTAATTTTCCTTTTGTTGTTATTTTTCTTTTGATCATGTCTTACGCCTTCATATCGACTACATGCTAATAGTTTACATCACACATAAAATAACGTTATGACCTAAATATGAAATCGACCTTGTTTTCCTTTCTGTTCAACGCACACCAGAACATATGTAATATTACCTGAAATCATATCGACATCGCATTTATTAATAACGAGAACATGGTTTGTATGATCGACTATAAACTAAACATTTGCATGCATGAATCGGTCTAGCTACTATCGAAATGGTCTCGTCTTGGTCTTGTTATTGCATGCGTGAATTTGAGTAGGCTAGAGTGGTTTGAGAAACTGTTACATATTGGGCCGAATGATGTATCAAACACTTTACTTAAAACTAGAAAATATAAAAGTTAAAATCATACATTCTTCTGACCTGTTACATGCTAAACTAATATGCTCATATATATAACTATAAACGTAAATTATTATTAATAACGGTTCAGTAGGTGGCGTATTTAAGAATGGTTTGGATTATGCATGACTTTATATGAATGCAAATCTGTTGTGTTTTTGGTTATATTTGATGATGGTACGTGCATGATAGAGTAGCCTATGTAGCGAAGATTAATAAGCAGGAGTATAACGTGTGTGTCATGTGAGCATGTCGCATATTTAAATATAGCTCATGCGTATATGAGTGAAGTGAAGCGATGTCGGGTTATAAACAAGTCTTACTTGATTTAGTAAAATTTTGGGTCGTCGCGGCATAAATATTAATATCGTGGGTACGTTAGTGAATTATATAAAAATTATAACGATCGGGGTCTAAAATTACTATCTTAATATAAATTTATCAAAATAAACTTGAAAATAATTTTATTTGACGTTTTTAATATTTAATTTTGATAATTTACATTTATGACCCTAAACTTTATTAAATTGACATATTTAACCCTAAAATATTATATTGGTCATTTTTACCTTAAATATTATTAATTATCCATTATAATCTTAAAGTATTGAATTAATATTTCGGGAAAGTTACTAAAAATGGAAAGCCGACTAAAATGAGTAATCTGATTTATAATAAGTGATTAATAATAAGCCAATCATTAACTCGTGTAGATTCGCTGAAGAAGGAGTGATTCTCTATTCTTATGTTATGATATGATATGGTTTCATTGGCGGTTTTTTTGGGTAAAAAGGATTCACCCTGACAAAATATATTAATCACAAACAAATGTTTAAGTACAATGGAATGTGGCTGACCTGCCACATTAACCTCAAGCAACGCTTGAACAACCACTATAAACTAAAAATCTGGGCTAATTTCTTTCAGGTTCTTCGTTTTGAAAGAAAGGGAGTTTCACCCGGTTTAATATCTTGGCGTGGCCACTGTTTACAACCTAGGCCCCTTGATTTTTTTTAAGAGATTGGTAAAGGAGTTTGGTTGGAAAGAATTTATCTTTAAACGTTAATTAAGGGATTTGGAGGGAATAAATCGGCTTTTCGTTTTGCCTGGGGTCGGTTTTGCAACTTATTCAATCCGTGCGCTCTCTTCCCTATCAATATTTTTATTTGGGCCTAGGTGTTTTTTTAAAATTTTCTTCTTTCTCCGTAAATTAGTTTTCCAATGATCCTTTTGACCAAGCTTATGAGAAAAAACAAGGTTTTTTTTCTTTTGGAGTCATGGTGGAGAAAAGGTAGAGGTAGATCCAAAGTTTGGGCGGTGGGAAGTTGTTATGTCTTTTCGCAAAAGCACGAAGGGGGGCTTGGTATTAGATCGGTTGGTTTCTTTTAATAATGCTTTTTTTGATATTGTTCAATATTTGGAGCTGTTTTTTTCGGGTTAAGGAATCTCTATGGTAAAATTGGATCATAATATAATTAAGCTTAAGAAGGCGAACCTTTTGGGATGTCCCCATGCCGTGGTATATAAATGACTTTGGAATTTGGCGTAAGAAGTATTACAACTTAGGCCGCTGGTCCGTCAAATTTTATTTGGTATAGCTTGGGTTAATGGGAATCAAGGCGTTAGGCTTTGGTTTTGACTCAATGGTGTTTGGTTGAGTTCGCGTTTAGCTAAATATTTGTTTTTATCGCGAGAATTTTCAATAGAGTCCTGGTTTTTTTTTTTTTGGTCCTAACAACGAATTGTTTTTCCGTGAAATTATTATATCCTATTGGATTGGGCTTTTTGGCCAAGGTGAAATTGGGTGATTCGTTATGCTGTTGCTTGGGTCCATTTAGCTATTCCTCAGTTGGGTGAATCATTTGGAATGACTATTATGTTGGGCGGGCGATCTGAAATTGGGACTTTAGCCGTTCTCGGGTTTTCTTTTGGTTTTGGGATTGCATCAGGCCCCTCGGGATATAATGTGGGAATTGGTATAACTTGGTTTTGGTTTTTTTGCCAATCGGATTCCCGAGACATGCTTTTCATTTGTGGCTTGTTTAATGAGGAAAGAGGCTTTCGAACACAGATTTGATTGAGGGGGTTTTATGTGCCCAATGATGTCCGTTATTATTGGCCATCGTTGTGGAAGGCAACGCGGACCCTTCACATGAATCACTCTTTTTTTCCGTGTTTGCTTTTCTTTGCAGTGTTGGAAATTTCCGTAAAGTCATTTGGCGGTGGGCTTCGTTGGCCTAGCTTCGTTGGTTTGCTATTACACGCATGTCCTTATTGTGTCGGCGAAGTTCTAGTCTGTACGTAGTGTTTTTTGTCCTCTAAACTTCTCTTTGGCCAGCTTCAACGTACTTTTTATTTGGCAAGAAAGGAACTCAATCGATTTTTCAAGCAACAAAAAAAGAGAAAACGGAAGCTTCAAGTTTTGATTTATTCAGTCCTACGGGTTTCGTAAAATGAAGCTTTTAACTGCAAGATTTAGAGGCGGCGACGTGACTGATCTTGTGCGTGTTGTAGGAAGTTTTCCGTCCTTCTCTTTACATTACAAAATGATGTCGCTTGCCATATTTTGTTATCATTCACCAAGGTTGAAAATTGTTTCCAACCCTAAAGAAATTTGGCATAGTCCTAGCAAAACGGCTAACAGGTAAAACACTCCAAATCGTTTAATGTTTTCTGATTTGGCCCTTATAAAATCAGATGGTTTTATCGAGTTGGTTACATGGTTTTTTTTCGAACTTAAACATTTTTGGCGCTTAGTCCTGAGGCACAACGGCTACAAGGTAAGACAACTCAAATCCGTTTATATTGCTGATTTGGCTATTGCTAATAAATCAAGAAAATGGTTAAATAGTTACCATAGTTTTCGAACTTAAACATTTGGCTAGCTTCGCAGTATGGATGGCTTTAATTGGTTTAAAGAGACATCAAACCAATTTTATTTTCAATGATTGCAGCCTCTTCACAGGAGTTAACACACCCTTGGAAGTGATGAGAAAATAGTAATGTAAGCGAATATGTTTTTTGATTTGTAAAAGCATTGTGGTGCCATTTGTTTGCTGCAAAGATTTTGTGCTTTCAGGAAAGGTGCTATTGCAAATGGATTTAATAGAAATTTACTTGGTTTTTTTTGGCTGTTGCTGGTTGGAAGTGTGACGTTTCAACAGGATTTCAGATTCCTCTTGGTTTTTTTATTCCTAGTTTAGTTCTTGTTGAATTTAATTTTAGCGCAGGTTTTGGTGGGTGCTTTTGGGCCTGTATCAATTAGCAACAAAAGAGTTTTGT
>LBNU01018870.1:1696-48478 GCA_014162995.1 Artemisia annua
TTTTTTTTCCTCATTGGTGTACTAAACTTGCATTTTATTGCCAAAAATACGTACTTTGTACTATTTTTTGACCTTTTTATGACATTTTTGCCTCTGATTTTTTAATAACTTGAGGGGCAAAAAGTCCAAAGTACGTATTTTTGGCAATAAAATGCAAGTTTAGTACACCAATGAGGAAAAAAAAATTTGTTACTAAAAACAGCTTTTTTTGACAAGTATGATGCTTTAGTTAATAAAAAAAATAATATCATCAGTTAATATATAGCAAGAAAATAAAGGAGAACTGAGAAACACAGATATGAAAGAAGTATATTAAGATAGTACGGAGTATAATTTAGGACTTGGGGTTTATTTCTTATAAAGTAAAAATTAAAAATAACCAAGATATATACACGTAATAAAGAAGCTGATTGTTAACACATGAATGACTACAAAGAAATATGTTATATGTTGCTCTAAAGCTAGTTTATTCATCCATGTGGGATACTTAGTAAACAAGAACGTAACTCATTTGCTTCTTCAAGCTTTTTGTTTCAAGTGGCATAACCACCCTCACGGCGCGGCTTCATCTCATTGTTCATCTACACCGATCGAGCCAAACCCAACTCCCACTCCTCACCTCACTCCCACACTCTCAACGCATCAACTATAACACTTCACACTCAATATGCACATGGACCGATCTCTTCTAGTGGTTGTCATAAGCTTTGAGCCCACATACTTAAGTATTAGTGTTGCTTGATTGACTATTGATCGAGCTTAGTGTTCTTCTTCATTCTTTATTTTCAAAGCACTATATTCTAACACTCTTTCCTCTAATCATCACTCTCTCACTTTCTTCCATGGCCACCCTTTGTATAAAACCAGTATACGTCTCCACCTTCACCTACATTGTTCATCTTCAGTCTCTTNAAAAAAAAAACAGGCGTACAAGTGTGAGGATCATGGTTTCATTTACCAGGTTGTTCCAAGGTAACTATGCTAACACACATTCTTATTATTCTAAAAATACTAAAACTAACTTTAGATTATTTTTTTTCTTAACCCACATTCGTATCAGTAAGTTGTGTAATGGAGTCTCCGCATATGAGATAATGAACACCAATATTGAACGTAACATAATGGTTGGTAAAATGTTCCTTTTCAACGTGTTGTTTACACAACATAATGTCTGTCAATATACCAATAGCCACATATACACATGCGAGTCTGTTACTGATGATGATCATGTGTTAATAACTCATTTTAAACGTGGTTTCATTGAAGAACAGGTATAATATCAAAAATTCATTTATATACAAATATGAGTTCATGTTTACTTCCTGATCACCAAGGAGATATGACATTGTTTAAAATCAGGCCGTAAATTTGTTTTTTCGTTCCGTAATCCACATTTATGACCAAATCATGCTGACATGAAGAGAAAATCCTATACATTACAATATATAAAAGTCCCAAGTCGAGGTTTTCCTTTATTATGTAAAAGATGATTAATGAAGTTTTAAGTGATAATCTTTCTTGGGCTCTATACAGTCATATCTTTTAGGGCTGCTATGGGTGTGATTAACTTGATGGATTGGGCTTCTATTGCTATAGTTTTAAAATCCAACAATGTAAATAAGTTTTGGTAACATAGTATGTGTGTAATAAGGACACTAAACTTCTATAAAATTATTTTTAAAATAACAAACTATATTATTTATGAAGTTTATGAATTTAGTTTTGTTATTTATGAAGTTTTATGAAATTATTTTTAAAATAACAAACTATATTAGTTAAACGGAAATAACATGCATGAATTAGTTGGTTCTGATAGGACCAAGATTTCAAAATAAGCAAATACAAAGTTAACTAAATTTAGTGTACGTTCATCTTACTTTTTCAAAATCCACATTTAAGACCAAATCATGCTAACATGAAGAGAAAATCCAATATCACATATGATCAATGAATTAAAATTTAAGTGTTAATCTTTCTTGGGTTCTATATAGTCACGTCTTTTGGGGCTATTGGTACGGTGATCGAGGTTAACAATAATAATGGTAAAGAAAAAACAATAATAATATAAGTAATTACATGTATTTGACGCGACAATTTCTAATAAAAAAAAGAGGTTCACCAAATGCACGTAATTAAGGAATTTTACAAGTAAATACATGCTTATGACAATACCCTCTTTAAATATGGCATTATAACCCTATTCATATATTGCTCCAAAGTTTGAATATTAATCGATGTGGGACAATTACAAAACCAAAACTAACTCATTCCACCGTCAAGCCTTCTTCAAGTTTTTGTTTCAAATTGGCTTAACAACTAAGTCTCCGCCCTCACATCCTCACTTGAACACATACAAACAACATTGCACCGAGACACAATAGAATCAACTGGAACACATCACACTCACTCTCACATGGATTAGCGTCACATGTGACGTTACCAACACCGCCACTCTCTCTGACACCATCCCGCCAAGCACCATCAAACTCACCGGTCAAATTCCTCTAAATAAATTAACAAAAGCAACATGAATCGTGACGTATGTACCTTGTCATGAAAACAACATATATAAATGGTTATAGTGCGTTAGTTGTACTTCCCTTGCTATATGCCTATATGTCTGAGTCCACCATGTCTTTCAAAAGGCAAAACATACATTTTAAGCATATGAGATAATGAACACCAATGAATGTAATGGTTGGTAAAATGCTAAAATGTTCCTTTTCAACGTGTTGTTTACACAACATAATGTCAATACCAATAGCCACATATTAATACACATGCAAGTCTGTTACTGATGAAGTGATGATGATGCGTTAATAACTCATTTTAAACGTGGTTTCATGGAAGAACAGGTATAATAAGGACATTAAACTTCTATAAAATTATTTTGAAAATAACAAACTATACATTATTTATGAAGTTTTATGAATTTAGTTTTGTTATTTTCATGATGTACAATAGTAGTTAAAAGGAAATAACATGCATGAAATAGTTGGTTCCGATAGGACCAAGATTTCAAAATAAGCAAATGCAAAGTTAAATTTTGTGTGTACGTCCATCTTACTATTTCAAAAGATATGTATTGGCTTTATCAAAACTATTTCTCTTTTGGCATGTGCTTTGAGAAATTTGTTGAATGTTGCAACAACAAGTGGTTAGGAGTAAGTGAGATTAATATTAAGCTCAAATAGTAAGTATTGGTGCTCAGCTCCTTCCTAGTGGAAGGATCGAAGCGAATAATGATTACTAGCTAGCTTTGAAAACTAGAGTGTCAACTTTAGTATGATTAGAGTTGCAAGATCGCAAGATCGACTTTAGCATCATTAACTAGAGTTATGGTGTAACAGATTTCTTACTCATCGATCGGTTAAGCAACTATAGGTTGGGTGAAAGACTCCAGATCGGGGAGTGGTGTTATCTATAGCTAGTGGTTGTCATTAGCTTTAAGCTCACGTACTAAATATCAGTGTTCCTTGATTGACTATAGGCATAGAAAACTAGAGTTTCCTCTATAGTGTGATTAGAGTTTTGGACTTCATTGTGAGTCGCTATGGAGCAACCATTGTTCGGGGTTGAGGTCGGGGGTTAAGATCGGGATATGGAGTACTACGAATTTGTTGATATTCGGCTTGAACCATTATGACTTTTGGTGTTATCTTTCTCATCGATTGACTCTTTATACGTTATTGACTTATTGGGGATGTATCTTGCTTGAATTGAACATGTATCTTGTAGAATTTATTAGAACCGTTAAAAACGTTTTTAAGGTGATCACGAGTCACGACTTCACGAAATTGAAACGTGCAAAGGTGCACAGATACATATCGATCTTTATACGTAAGTCAGTAGATAATTCTCTCATGTAAAAATTAGCTGTATACTGTTAGAATTTAAATACCATGACATTCATATAAATAAATCATATAAACATAAATACATGCGGAAGCGTAGGATTACATATAACATATAAAAGATTAAGCAAATAATAAATAAAGAACCAATGAGATAAAGTGGGATAAAGTCACAAAACTAATGAGAGGGGTAAGTATTCGCAGATGGTGAAATATTCTGACTTAGTCCCAAAGTCCACAGTAATTTATTCATACCAAACAATACTTTTTATAGTCAATTCCAAATCCACCCTCAAATCACTGGAACCAAACGGGCCCTTAAACATCCAAAAACGGAGTTCTATATACTTCTATATAGATATTTTGGGTCTATTGATACGGTGTGGTTAACTTAATGGACTGGGCCCCCTATTGCTAGAGTTCAAAATCCAACATTGTAAATAGGTTTTGCCGTTTTGGTAAAACAAGTCACAATAATTTTAATTTTTATTTATTTATTTTTTTGAACTAACACAATTGTGTGTCTAACAAATTACTTCTCTTAAATTATTTTAAAATAACAATCTATATTATTTATGGGTGGTACTATTTTAATTCTATTAAATAATTATTTCAAAATAACACCTATATTATATATGAATAGTGCCCACTTTTATTAATATAGTAAAACAGTTGTTTATGGTTTTTTGATCCGTATTTTTTTTTTGCTTTACTATTTTGACTTGTTAAACTTTATATTTTATGTTATGTATTTTTGGTTTCGCATTTTTATAATAAAAAAATAAAAATAAAGAAAATAATGCACAAAAATTAAAAAAATAAAAAATAAATAAAAATAGAGAGATGTAATTGTCACAAAAGGAAGGTACCAAATAACCTAGGCCATTATTTATAAAGTTATGATTTATGAATTTGGTTTTGTCATTTTCATGCTTTATAGTATTAGTTAAGTTTTGTGTGTGCTCATTTTACTTTTTCAAAAGCTGTGCATGTTGGCCAAAGATGTTTTCGCTTTAAAGGATCACGTACAACATTGTCATGTTACACAAAAACAATGAATGTAAGATCTTATCAACCATCACCGCATGAACGTACATGCAATGGCGACAATGCTTATCTGGCCTTTGACGAATTTCGCTTTCACGAAATGAACTTTCTAAAACGAGAATATGTTTGTTGTTTCTTTTAAGGTTTGGTGTTTCAGATTTTTTAATTTGCTAAAAAAATGAAATTCAAACGCACAAAACTTTCATTTTTACCAATAGAAAATAGTGGCCACTTAAAGAAAAAATTAACAAAATTAGACGAGAAATACGACTCAAGCCTGATTGTGAGTTTGGGTCTATTAGAGTTTCTAGATGTAATTGCGTTATAAATATTGTATCAATAATACAATATTTTCTACAGGGTTTAAAATGTTCTAACAAATACTCCATTATTAAAGTATTTTGTTACTTGTTACCTGTTACTGTATTTGTTAACAAACTAATGAATTCTTTAATTATTGGATAATGAGATTTGTTGTAAACTAACGCGACTTTGAGAACTAAACTGTCATGGTTAAAATTATGTATTATATTGTAGAGTATGGATCTAGTGAGAAGAATTAATGAAATGAGAAGAGTGAGAAAAAATTATAGCCACATATTTTAAATAAGGAAAGAGAAATAATAGGAGATGCATCTATTTTTCATGGGTGCATCTAATATTTGTGGTTGTAGTTTCTTCTCATTCTTCTCATCTTAATTATATTTCTCATTTGATCCTAAGTCTTATATTGTAACATCATTTTGCTTTTTACAAATACGACAATAAATTAATACAAAACTAAATCACATTGGTTAAAGAATCAATTATCTGATTCATTATTGCCATGTAGTTTATGCCTTTATGGTGTGGATAATCATTGTTTATACAATTAGGAAAGACTTAATGATGAAGAGTGTGCTTGAAGAGAGTAAAGAGTTGGGTGATCTCAATCATAAATCCAACATTGCACCCTCCACTACGATTCACTTTTGCCTTTTTCTTCCTTATTATGGGACTTTTTCAATCGAATCTATGCATGCTGTAGTTTATTTATGCATGTCTATACCTTTTTTATTTGTTAATAGGATCACAATGTTAATGTCCCTGATTTTATGTAGCTTGATTAACCCATTAAACATTTTTATTCAAATACGTTTTAATACTCTAAAGTGAAAACTTGGTACAAAAAGGTATCAATGTATCACACTCTTGACATGTATATATGTAACTAGTTGTTAGGTCACATGTTTTTTTTCCGGCGATATAACTGACATTTGGTTGATGAGTAAAAAACAACAATTCGAAAAAGTAACCAATGTATTAACTCATTATAACCAAATAGTACGTGTTCGACTCTTGTTAATACTACTTTTTTGCCGGACTTTAAAAGATGTTTTTATAGAAATGTTTTAGAAATCAAAATAACATTTTTCACTTTCCATCTTAATATAAATTTAAGATTTGATTGAATAGTTTGTGATGATTTATGACAATCTATTCCAAACTTAAATTATATCTTTATGCTAGATATCTAAGTGTAATTTTTGTATAGATTTGATTCTCAAACCATCCTATATATATTTATTTGTTTACTATAGTATGTTTTGAGTTTCTAAATAATAAAACCATTCCTAAAATTTGCTTTTTAATTATTTAAAAATGATAATAAAAGAATATAAATAAGTTGTATCTTAGATAATAATTATTTGTTCTTTAAATTTAATTTTCTTTAATCAAATTCATGTACAACTATTAATATGGGATTAGGATTATTTCAAAATAATATGAACATGACCGGTAATGAAGCTTAGTGAGAGACTCAGTTTTATTTTTATTTTGAAAAAATATTACCGGTCATATTGACATCACTAATTTCAATCCATTAATATGTGAAAACATTTTTATAGAAACTATAGAAGTTAGTAATACTTGATACATTCATTAATGACTAATTAATCCAAGTGCCAACATAAATAGTTAAATACACCTCCTCATTCCACCCATACATCACTTTAGTCTTTAGCAACCCAACGGTCTAATATTACAACAATAAAATAAAATAATTTAAATAATTTACAAAAAAACATACTCAATAAAGCTATTCAAACACAAAAATTCAATTCCAAAAATACACACACTGTGGTAAAAGATAAGTATCATCATTCCCCACCTTTTTTTCCTCTTTAAAAACTTTATTTTTTTTAAGGTTGTTACAGTAATCAAGAATCACATTTAGTTTCAGGGTTTTGAATATTTTCTAATAAAGTTTTCTACTTTTGAGTCAAAGTGCTGTTTTCAGTCAAACCCACTTCAAGATTTGCTTTTTTTGTGAACAAGGTTGAATCTTTTTTGTGTTTTTTGCTTATTTGATTGATTTTTGGTAATGGTATTGTTAAAGTTTCAGTTGGGTTAGTGTTACGTGTGTGTGTTTGGTTTGGGGGTGTTTGAAATGGAGTTTAATTGCTGCTGAGTGTTGTGGGGTTGATGTTGATTTTGAATGTCAGATTTGCGCTTGGAGACACTGATGCAAGAGATAGAAAGTGTCTTAATTTCTCTTTTTTTTTTTTTTTTTTTTTTTTTTTTTTTAAGTTTGACTTTGGTTTGACTTGATTGTTCACCATTGCAGTAGAATAATTAGTGTAATTGTAATTTATGTAATTTTGCTTATTTATTTGATTTTTTTTATTAAGTAATTTGGTTATTATGAATTTGTCTTAGGACGGCTATGCAGGGCGTGTTTAAAATCTACTCTTGCTTGTTTGGCAACAAATTTAGTGTTTGGATTTTGTTTGAATGCTCTATTTGAAACGCTACCAAAAGAAACGTTTAGCTTTAACATCATTTTACAGTTTATCATAACAGCAACAACTATGGTACCAAACGCCTCTATAAAACAAACAACTACCGCTAGTTTTTCCAAAGATAACCTACGTAATTTGGCTATTAGGATTTTGGTCTTAGGACAGACATATAGAAATTTTGTATGCTGAATTTAATTTTAATCAGCTTGACTTTGACTTTCGTGGGGACTTGATTCTTCACCAGTGCTATTGAATCCCTGCTGTCACTAGTAATTTATGTTGATTTGTTTTTAACCATGTACTCGATAATTTTTGTATTATCACAGTAGGATTTAGGGCACTCTTACTTACGGAGTATTAAATGATAACCACCTTAGCTAGGATAGTTTACTAGTGCATACTTGGTTGAAA
Organism: Artemisia annua; assembly: GCA_014162995.1. Lineage (NCBI taxonomy): Eukaryota > Viridiplantae > Streptophyta > Magnoliopsida > Asterales > Asteraceae > Artemisia > Artemisia annua. The sequence goes on from LBNU01018870.1 coordinate 9,792, forward strand.
CGTCTTACGTATTAGCTTCTAGTGGTCTTCAAAGTTCATTTTTTTAATAAGTTATCTTGTATTTCAGTATTGGCGATTAACAGTCTGTATGCGGCTCTTGGCTACCCACCTCTTCCTGGATGGTTAGTGGCGGGAGGAGACCCTTGTGCGGAAGGTTGGCAGGGTGTTCAATGTGTCAACTCCAACATAACCGGAATGTATGATACTTTATTATATCATAAAACCTTATTTTTGGTTCATATATATCGCTTTTTACCAAAATATTGTCGGAGTACTGATTTTATGAATATATATAGAATTCTTAATGGTGCCAATTTAGGAGGTGAACTGGGTGAGAATTTGGGAACTTTTGCATCCATTATACAAATGTGAGTTCTTACGCTAGTTTGTGTTTTGTTTTGTTTTTTTTTAAAAAGGAATGTTGTTTGTGAAAAATGTTTGCAATGTCTTCTTATTGAGTGTTTGTGTTCTGGTTCTTATTTTTGCGTGCAGTGATCTGGGCAACAATCATATTGGAGGCCCTATACCATCAAACCTTCCACTTACCATCAAGATTTTGTATGGCCTTAGTAATTTTTTTAACATGACTTGAATACGCAGATTATAACAGTTTTGTTAATAAAAAAAAACATTTTTGTATTGTTATCCTGCTAGAACGCTTTCAGGAAACCAGCTTACAGGGACCATCCCAGACTCAATTTCTTTGTTGGGTCAAATGACAGACTTGTAAGTATCCCGTTAAAATATCATGTTCATGTAAACTTTTGACTGATCGACTCTAACAAAGCTTAAATACTCTCAGCAATTTGAACAACAACCATTTGACAGGAGTAATTCCGGATTCATTCCAACAACTTACTCCCTTGACTACTATGTAAGCCACCGTTTCTGTTATCCTTAAATTTTCCGTGTGCGTGTGTACTAAATAGATTACGTTGTCTTACTGCAGGGATTTGTCTGCTAACAATTTAAGTGGCCCACTGCCTCCTTCCATGGCAAGGTTGTCATCAATGACCACACTGTAAGTAAAAAAAAATCGGTTTTCAATTAAAGTATAATTAGTTAGTTCCATTTGACTTTTGAGAGTCAATTAAGCCAAATTAATTTTTGAAGCTAACCGGAATTATATATCTTATTTCAAAAGATAATGGTAGCTATTTATTACCGACATATATAGTATTCCAATAAGATTATGCTCTAGATTAAAAATCAAAAAACCCATGTTAAGTTTGAATTCGGGAAGTTATCAGTTTGACTTTAATAAAGTGAAGAGTTACTCTTTTGGAACAAATGGAATAGCTTTTGAGAATGCTTTTAATTTCCAGGCACTTACAAGACAATCATCTTACTGGGCTTCTTGATGTTTTACAAGATCTTCCGCTTATAGCATTGTAATCTTCTTGCCTTATCTCATATATAAATTCGTTTTCTTGTGATTATCTAATTTTTCTAAAATAATGCATTTATATGTATTTGACATTATATAGTTTCATGTGATGCAGGGACGTGGGAAATAATCTTTTTTCTGGACCGATACCTCCCAGATTGTTGACTATGCCAAATTTCAGGTGAATAGCAAAAAACCTTTTTATATTACGTTTCATACCATATGTATTAAAATGAGTCTATTTGGGTTATAAGTATTATATTCTGTTACAGATTTTTTTATATTTGGTTACATATCCAATACAAACTTAGTTAACATTCTATTATCCAATGCAGGAGCGCCGGAAACCCCTTTAATACAACAATTATCCCCTCTCCACCACTTTCATCCCCGTCACCTTCGTCAATTGGGGCGCTACCACCAGATATTGGTCCGGGAATTCAAGTATTTGGACATTCACCACCCGAACCGCTACATTCTTCCGGAAATAAGTCTTTAGTAAAAAATAAACTTGTTTGGGTTGGTATGGGTGGGTTCTTGTTTCTCGTTGTCCTTGCGTCAGGACTTTGCTTTTTCATGTCAAAACGCCGCAAAGAAAAGTCAACTGGCAAGGTCTCAAAGGATGGCAAAGCCAAGAACTTCGTGCTTAACATCTCAACACCAACTGAACATAGAGAAAATGGTAAGCTTGCGGTTGTGCCAAGATAATAAACATAAACATTTTCACTTTTTTTTTTTCAGTGGCAGGCTATATACTTCAAAATATACAGGAAGTCAACGGATAGATTGTTTGACTTCATAAGTCAAAATTTATCTTTATCCATAAAAATTAGAGGATTTTGATGTCTAATGGCTGTATTGTATTTTGTAGATACCAAGAATAAGGATACGCTGGCAGGCTCATCAACGAAAGGCGAGAAAATTGAAATGATTTCTAAGAAAAGTAAAAATAAGGAGGATCATGTGATAGACATGACGAAGGTAAATGCAAGTTCTTTTCCAACACCGCTCCTACCTCCTCAACCTTCTCCTCTCGAAAGAGTTGTTGTGAAACCGCTTGTGGCCCCACCAACTACCTCCCGCCGTACTTTGAAAAAAGTAGACTCTATAAAGTTTTTCTCGATAGCATCTCTTCAAGAATACACAGATAGCTTTTCTCAAGAAAATCTTGTCGGCAGTGGCATGCTTGCTACCGTTTACAAAGCCGAGCTTCCAAACGGAAAGGTAACATCTTTTATAAGTAATGTCATCGAAAATCAAATTATGTTTTTTTTAATATGGTCAAAATGGGTCAGGTCGAATTTGGACCACAAACACATTTTTTCCCACATTCTTAGCTAGATTTTTGACCCATTTGATTTAAAGCATAACAGAGTTTGACCATATATAAGTAAATGGGTTGCAATTGTCACTTGTAACAAAAAGTGATGTCGTTTTCATATTTATGATGTTTTCTGTTCTAATATTTTTAGCAACTAGCGATCAAGAAACTTGATGATGCAACGTCTCAAAAATGGAATGAGGAGCGTTTTATAGAGTTGGTGTCAAATGTGTCAAAGCTTCGAAATGAAAACATTGTCGCACTTGAAGGATACTGTCTTGAACATGGACAAAGACTTTTTGTTTATGAGTATTGTGAAAATGGGACATTACATGAGGCTTTGCATTTAAATGATGAAATGCATGAGAAGCTTTCATGGAATTCGCGAGTACATGTGGCACTTCAAATAGCAAAAGCTCTCGAGTAAGAACAAAACTTTAGGTCTTTCAGTTTGTTATCTTCATTAAAGATTTACAACAAAATATTTCGGTTTAGGTACTTGCATGAGGTTTGTCAACCGCCTGTTGTACACCACAACTTAAAGTCAACAAATATTCTTTTCGACAATGAGCTCAATGCGCGCGTATCTGATTGTGGTTTGGCTCCATTACTACCATCTAGCAACATTAGCCAGGTAAACCAATTCATTATCTCGCAAGCCCACATGGTTAATTTGTTATATATATATATAATCAAATGGCTGTTGACACAATTGTTTTTTGATCAGTTGCAAAGTTCAGGATATGGTGCCCCTGAACTCGAGTTAGGAAGTTATACTTACCAAAGCGACGTGTATAGCTTTGGAGTCATCATGTTAGAACTTATCACTGGTCGAAAAGCTTTCGACAGGTTATTCTTTATATGTACATCAACTTTCTTTTATTGTTTTTATTATTCTTAATTTTTTGCTAATAAGGAAGCATTTAATTGAATAGCTCAAAGCCACGTGGGGAGCAATATCTCGTGAGATGGGCAAATTCCCGTCTACATGATATAGAAGAGTTGTCGGGTATGGTTGATCCCTCTATACGTGCTGCCATTTCATCCAAGGCTTTATCTCGGTTTGCGGATATTATTTCTCTTTGTGTTCAGGTTAGTGTGCATTATCTCGTTTTCAAGATTGCTTTTGCAAGCTTATTTGCTGATTGTTTCTATTTTGCTTGTTTTCATAGCCTGAACCGGAGTTTAGGCCACCAATGTCAGAAATTGTGCAAAGTCTCCTGCATATGATCCAAAGAAATCTGTAAAGAACATCTACAAACGCAATACAATCAAATCAAGATGTCGGTGTTGAGCATTGTGAGTTTGTGGTGCCGATCAATGGACAACTTTGAACGTTGTTTGGAATCTCAACATCAAGCTTTTCTTCGTATTAGTAACTAAGTCTTTTAGTTTAGACATATGAATTCCAGATTTGTTAGTTATGGGTTCAATTTGTTTGTTTAGGTGTTTTATGGTGGTTTGTGAATGCAAGTATATTCATTAATATTTTAGATTGGAATTAATGTTAGCAGCTTTGTTTAATTACTGCTAAATGGACAATAAGAATTTAAGTGAATCTTTAAAATGAGCCTTGTGTTTCTTTTGGATGATTTAACCGAGTCTCTTCAAAACAAAACTACCATGATCGCAACCAGTCACCACGTCGTACGCCACATGAGTAAAAGCGTACGACAAAGCAGACTTCATATAGTACGTACAACAGGTTGCACCGCTGATGCATTTGGACTGCTAAGAAAAGAACTGCAATATACATTGAACAAATCCCGTTAGTCTTGCTAAGTGTTTCGTGAAATACGTAACACAGTCAAATATCGCTAGATAAAAACTATGGAAAATTAATCTTGTTAAGTCACTCCCTTTACCCCTGCTGTCCCAATAGAATGCTGACACACATGTTTAGGCATATTATTAGGTCTACGAGTTAGGCATCTCAATCAATGCTATTTTCTTAAATGAGTGTTTGTAATTTAACTATAGTTACAATTTTGAAGCTTAAAACCTTAAAACAACTTAAAGTTTGTGACTATGAACAAAGATATCTCAAGTCCAATTTCTAATAGTTTAAAACAACTTAAAGCGGTTATACAATACTTTTTTATATGAGAGGATTTAGTATGTTTAAGTATATGCAACGATAAAATACCATTTCTATCAACAAGGACTAATCACTGTTTCAAAAACTGGACCGGACCGAAAACTTAATTGACAAAAGCACCGGACCAAGGAGCAAACCGAAATTTGTTTAGTTCGATCCGGTCCAACGAAGCATATTGGCCAATTTTGTGTAAGATCGGGCAAGAACCAAATACAAAGAAAAAGATGGACCGAGGACTGGTTCGTGCTTGTTTGTCAGTTCAGTTCGATACACGGTCCATTATGTTCAACCATATTACCATTTTTTNTTTTTAATCGGTTAAAATGAAGTGAACATTTATTCTAGGATAAGAAACAAGAAGTAAATAATTTTTGGCCCAGTCGAGTTATACAAACTGAACTAGCCAATATCACCAAATTCAATTCTAGTCTTATCAGGTTATCATAATGAACAAAACAAATACAGCAAAGGTCCATATTTGACTTCGAGAGTAACATCAGTTTTTTCTCACCGTCAAACCTAGCATGAAATAACATTCTAGACAAGTACTACAGCCGGTACAGCGGTTGAAAAGAAGCCAATCACACGGAACATAAAAAGGCAGGTGACGCGATAACATTAAATGGTATGTCAATGCTAAACATCATTCAAGACACAGCACAAAGACATCAAACCTTGTTTTAAAGTTTAAACCCAAGTGATAACATCAAATATAATAAATATTGTAACACATGCTTATCACTACAACCAGCTGCCAATGCTACAAGTTCACTCTAGCTGTGCTACTTGAAATTTGAACTACTAAATCCTTCTTAGATATCATGCCCATAGATATTTTGATATTATGCCCATAGACGACGGACCAAGTCCAGGATTGAATTATTATAGATGTTGTAATCTGCAAGGGTACGACTATCCTCCAACTGTTTACCGGCGAAGAACACACTATGATTGTCCAATCGAATACCTTCCTCATCCTGGATTTTGGCTTTCAAGCGGCCAACTGTAATAGAGCTTTCAACTTCTAAAGATATGGTTGTATTTCCACAGAAGGTCATAATGGTTATCTTCAATAATCCCTTGTATTCATGAACAAGATGGATGATGGAGTTCCAATGGATGCGGTAATCGGCAAGGGTACGGCTGTCCTCAAGATACTTTCCTGCAAAGAGCAATCTCTGTTCGTATGAAGGCATACCTTTCTTATCCTGTATCATAGCTTTTATGTTTGCGATGGTGTCAGAGCTATTGACTTTCAACTTGATTTCCTGTCCAGTGATAATCTTGACTAATATTTGCATAAGACCAGTTGATGTATGGAAAAGATGGAGGGTGGATTCCTTGTGAATGTAGCAATCAGCAAGGGTACGACTGTTGTCATCGAGCTGATCTCCATTATACAACAATATTTGCTGATTTTCGGGAACACTTTCCTCATCATTAATCATGGATTTTAGGTCGCCAATGGTGTCGGAGCCTTTGACTTCCAGACTGATGGTCTTTCTATTATGAACAGTCTTGACGAATATCCGCATAAAACCACTCCATGTAGTAAGCACAAGATAGAAGGTGTATCCATTGTCGACGCCGTAGTCAGCAAGTGTACGACTGTCATCGAGCTGCTTCCTGTCTAATAACAGCGTCTGTTGATCTGTGGGAATACCAACCTTATCATGGATCTTGGCTTTCACATTGTGGATGGTGTCAGAGTATTTTACCTCAAGTCTGGTGATCTTTGATCCAGTGATGGTGGCAGTCTTGATTAATACTATGATAGATTGATTTGATCTACGCGTGAGATGGAGTGTGGATTCATTATGGATGCAGTAGTCAAAAAGGGTAAAACCGTCCTCAAGTTCCACTTGAGCAAAGAAGAGCTTCTGCATGCATACAGGAATGTGAAGCTTACGCCGGATATGAAGTCTCACATCCATGATGGTGTCTGAGGTTTTGACTTCAAGAGTATAGGTGTTTGCATCGTCTGTTATGAGGAATAACTTCTGCAGAATCAGCTGCTTTTGAGCAAATAAAAGCCGCCTCTGCTGATGGTCTTGAACAAGAAGAATTTCGTCCTTGCGCCTTTCAGCGAGTATCTGTTGCGTTGGTCTGAGTTCCGGTAACAGAAGAAAAAGGGTGGATCCCATCTCAATGTGGCAATTATCAAGGGTAGAGTTGTTATCGGCCTGCCGTCCGTGAACGTAGAGTTTATGATAAAGACGATAGTGGGGTATCTGTAGCTTGTCTTTGATTATGGACATAATGTCGTAAATGGTGTTGGAGCTCTCAACGTTAAGCGTCATGGTCAAACCAGTGAGGGTCTCGATCCATATCTGCATCGGCCCAATGCCTCCAAGACAAAGGGTAGGTTTATTACGGCCCCACCTTCCATCAAAGATGTCGTTCTCATCATAAGAATTATTATTATTCATTACGGTTATCCGATAATCAATCTGCAACATATACAAGGAATTACTCACACTAAAAAAAAAGAAAAAAAAAAATCCTTAATAAGGTAGGCATGTAAACCTCACTAGGTACACATTTAAGGGTGGACAGGGAAGGGTCGAAAACGGTCACGGAGATAACCCCGTTACATCTGAATCAAAAGACTTGCCCTACTAAGAAGAGGTCGAGGACACAAACCTCAAACATTTAGGGGCGGCCAGGAAGGGTCGAAAACAGTCATGGAGATAACCCCGTTAATCAAAAGACTCGCCCTTCCCAGTTATGTATTAGTATATCTTGGCTATAATTCAATCTTAAGTTTAAAAAGAGTTGAATTATTATTAATGTATCTATGCACCATTGGGATGCACCATCTATACATAATAATCCAGCACAGCATAGCATTATATGGGGATGTTTGGGATCATTACTTCCACAATCCAAACTTTTTTTCAAAGGCAATAAATTTTTATAAAATTAAAACTAGCTAAGATGCTAGGAATTACAACAATCTCGATCAACAGTAATCACAACGACCCTCACAAACTATAACAACCATAAACACGACCTCACACTCTCTGAACCATATTCAAACATCAATCAGCAAAACAAATATAATAAAGAAAAAACTTACTCAATCAAAGCGATTGGTTTGGTTTGGTTCGGATTTATGGGTTAAACTTTGTGTTTGGATTCCCCTTTTTATAAGTACACTAGTAGTCAATTACACCTTTCGTCCTTGTAGTTTGTGTTGCACGTACAGTAATAAACATATGTAACTGTAACAAAAATAAATAAAAATTTGAAAATTAGATGAATATAAATAAAGTTAATATATAATTTAGGGATGATTACTTGATATTGAGGATGAAGAAGTGAATATTAATTGGAGATACATGTTTGAAGATGAGATTATAAATAAGTAGTTAATACAAAATGGATTTACTTAAGAACTAAAATGAAACGACGCATAACGTTTCGCAGTTAATTACAAATGACACATTTTCTTTTTATCAAGTGATGAAAGGTTGCGGTCAATACAACCCACAAGAACGACAAAAGTAATTTACTCTACAAACTACTTGTAAAACCGAATCCGATTTAACCGAGAATCGGAGGCGCGACCAGTTCGGTCTAAGGTAAACCAGTGAAGTCAAACCCAGAAGGAACCGGAAAGCCGGTGCAAAACCGGCGAAGCAACGTAGTGACGGATCCACATTTGCAATTTGTTTTTACCAATGTGTTAAAACCCAGTTTTCTATCGACCAATTTAGTCGCCAGTTCAACCGGTTGAACTGTCGGGTCGAACCGGTTCGATAAATATATATAGTTATTTTCTTTATTGAATATGTAGTGTTTCATGATCCTATGATTTATTCGATTTTATTCCTACATCCTATTCAATCGATGAAGAAGATTGAGACTATACCGATAAATTTTGTTTTTTTAAGTTCAATATCTATAATAATATAGCAAATAGTTGCAACAACAATAACTTATAGTTTTAAGTTATAACAATCTGTGTTAAAACTATATTAGTTGGTGTTTTTAAAATAGTTTATTACTTTATAAAGGAAAATGTCCCTGTGGTTTGCCATTTTTACGAAAAATGTCCTTGAACAAACTTAATAGCGAAAATTGTACATGTGGTTTGCAATTTTTGCGAACAATGTCCCTGTGCTTTCCACTTTATTGCAAATCGTCGATTTTGGCTAACGAGCGTTAAATATCTCCGTTAGTGGCCATGTGAAATGACTAATTTACTGATGAAGAATTTTGCAAAACCACTAAGTTTTACAATTCTCTTAAGCAGTGCACCTAACCGTTGCAGTTTAAGGTTGCAATTTGTACCCAAAATGAAAAAGATGGACTAATTTTGGCTACTTTGTAAAAGACTTTGGCACATTTAGCCCCCTTCTTTTTTTGAAAGGGTCATATTTAGCCCATTAAAAAGTTAAATGGGCACTAACGGGCACATATTTTCTCTTAATCGAAGAACATTATAATCATTTTTTAAAAAAACTTATATATGTACTATATTTAATTTTTTAAATATAAATTAATTATTACGTTTAAGGAATTTATTTTGTCATTTTTGGTCATCTATAAAGTGATATGTATAACATGTGCCCGTTTGGCCCGTGCCCGTTTAGCCCGTGCCCATTCTAACCCGTGCCTGTTCTAGCCCGTGCCCGCCTGACCCGTCCGTTTTGCCACCTCTAGTTGCAGTCCAACAGATAAGTCAATAAAATCAAAACATAAATGTAACTAAATTTAGCTTCATATATTTCAAAGTGTATGGGACATAAAATGAGGAATAAGTCGATGCACGGGAATTTAACTTATGTATTGTTCAACAGTGTCATTTGTGTTTTATTTTACTAACAACAGGTCAAATAAAAACTAACAAATGGAGAATTGGTTAGCATGAGGGTGAATATAAGTTATCAGGTCCAATGGTCTCTATTACCTTTTGACCGCTTCTATATTCACTTACTAATGGTCTTGACCCATCATCCTTTAAAACATCAAATACAAACAACCCCAAACTGGATACACCCATGTTTAAGTGTATGCAACGATAAAATACCATTTCTATCAACTATGACTCATCACATTTTAAAAACGGGACTGGACCAAAAACCGAGTTGATAAAAGCACCAGACCGAGGAGCAAACCGAAATTTGTTTAGTTTAGTCCGGTCCAACGAAGCACATTGGCCAATTTTGTGTAAGACCGGACCAAGAACCAAATACAAAGAAAAAGGTGGACGAGGACTGGTTCGTGTTGGTTTGTTGGTTCGGTTCGATACGCAGTCCATTATGTTCAACCATACTACCAACTATCTTTTTTATCGGTTAAAATGAAGAGAACATGTACTCTGGGATCATAAACAAGTAAATATTTTACATCAACCAAATCATTCTTCTTTTCCGTTCATATCTACTTTATTTACCTCTTTAAATGATACTCGACAACACAAATTTTATGTTTTACTTCAGTTTCTTTCATTTCTTTGGTTTGTTTAAGCGATACTNAAAAAAAAAAAAAAGAAAAAAAGAAAAAACCCTAAAATTTCAGAATTAAGAAAAACTGATCAATCGCAGCTTCAATATATTCATAAATCATTCAAAAACCGGTAATCTCATTACAATCTGCGCTTAATTTGACAGTTTTAGCTTCTCAATTCGTTAACTGTGTGTTTTTCATGGTGTTTCAGTGTGTGTGTTTGCTAATTGTTGCTATTTCGTGCTGTGTGATGAGTAGAAGTGAGTGGATTGGTAATCTAGGGTTTAGGTTTGATTAAATTTGGGGATTAGGTTAATTATGTTCTAGTAGCTTAGTTGATCGGCTGAATTGCGTTATTTTCGGTATTGGCGACGAGTTTTTGGAGCGTTTAGTGTTTAGGATATAACGCGAGGCGTTTAGCTTTTGGATTTTGTTTAGACGCTCGTGTTCAAGCGCTGATAAAAAAAGTGTTTAGCGTTTAGTTGCAGATAGAACTATGTTACCAAACGTTTTTTAATATTGATTCGTTTGTGTGTGCTTTGCGTTAGGGAGCTCAATGTTGTATTGCGGAATTATTAGAGTGAGATTGATAGATGATTTAAGGTTTTTGAATGATTAAGATTGTTGTCAGGAAGCTAATCTCGTTGCTGAAATTTGCTCTTTTTCTATCTATAGAAACATTGAACAGGGTTAATTGTTGTTATATTATGCTAATATGTGATTCATTGGCTGATTTGCGTTATTGGTAACGAGCTTTTTGGAGTGTTTAGCGGTTAGAATGTAATGCTTCTTTGGCAATGAGTGTTTAGCTTTTGGATTTTGTCTACGCCCCTATTCGAAATGTTGATAAGAGAAGCGTGTTACACTTTATAGTTGCAGATAGAACTATGTTACGGAATGTTATTACAAAACAAACTGCTACTGATAGTGCTGGTTTTGTTTAACGTAGCCTAATAGTATGGAAATGTGTTGCTTAATATGACTCACTTGTGTATGCTTTGCTTTAGGAAGTTCGGGGTTCTTAGTGTTGTATTGTGGAATCAACGGAGTGAAATTGATAGATGCTTTAAGGTTTTTATATAATTGACATAGTTGGAAGCTAATCTCCGTTGCGTATTTTTTTCTACCTGTAGAAACATTAGACAAGGGTTGTTGATCGTTGATCCTTCCTATCAATGCTTGTTTGCTTTACGTATTATTTTGCAAGCTGATTTAGTTATACCGGCTCACTTGCGGATTACTGGAATCAATTAAGTATGTGAATGCTTGTTGCGTGCTGACATCAGTTTATGCCGTGTTTCCACAAATTCCTTGTTTTTGTTACCCTGATGATAGCTTATGTTAGCTTAAGTCCATTTAGTTATCTCTATCCCGTTGCTTATGATATATTTGGGTTGCTTTAATGCAGGTTGACCTAGGTGGATGGTTTAGTGTTAACATATTTTGTGTCGGTTTTGTTGAGTATAATGGATCCTGCGGTATCAACCCCTGTCTCTGGCCCTCCAGAGGAAAATAATGGAATTCCTGATGATTTACGTTGTAAGAGATCAGACGGAAAACAATGGAGATGCCACGCCATGTCTATGCCAGACAAAACAGTTTGCGAAAAGCACTACATTCAAGCAAAGAAACGAGCTGCAAATTCTGCAATGAGGGCGAGTCTGAAAAGAGCAAAGAGGACTACCACAGGTGAAAGTGACAGTTATTTAGAGAGTAAGAGTGACGATATGGATTCACCACTCGGGGATTACCCAATGACAGCCTCGGGGAGTAGAAGCATGGAAATGTTGGCGAAGCGACAGATTAGCTATTCACCCGAAACACCTTCCTTTAAAAACTCGTCAGTTCACATATCTTCAAAATCAAATGACGATCTGCATATAGATATGGCGGAATCTGCAGAGACACCACGGGCTTACATGACACCTTCTTCTGTTGCGGATTCATCAAAGAGCAGATCTGAGAAGATGCATGGTGCTAGTGCTATGACGGTATGCAGAATTACAAATCTGTATAATTTTTTATAAGTTTTCTACGTTTATATACAAGCACTTTGTATAAAAATGATCTGAGTGTCGTGCTAAAGTTATAGTTGTTTCATAATGTTGCCTTGTACTTTCAAATCTATATGGTCCATGTGAAGAAAAAGACGACAAGCTGAATTGAGTTGCAAAACTAATAAAATATATGAGACTATCTACGTTATCCCTTTAAATTCTATGTAACATTCGATAACCGAAATAAAAATAAAAGGAACCATAGGGAGGCGGTAGCTTGATTGAACATTCACTGTTTTCAAATACTTCCCGTTGCCATATTGATTTTACTCGAACTTAAGTTTGTTAGGTAGTTTTTATTGTGTTCACATACGTCTTTATTTGGCTCATTTTCAGGAAACTTCTGATGGGAATTCAGAATCAGCTGAGGATACAAGTGGGCAAGTATGTCATCAGTGCCGACGGGATGACAGACATAATATTGTATGGTGCCTTAACTGTGATAGGAAAGGGTACTGTGATGAATGCATCTCCGCGTGGTAAGATTAACTGTATTTGGGAAAGGTCACTGCTTAAAGTTATAATTTCTCAACTCTTCTCCCTTTTGCAGTTATCCTGACATGCCAGCTGAAGAAGTTCATAGAATTTGTCCTGCGTGTCGAGGTTGTTGTACTTGCAAGATGTGTTTGCGAGGTGATAATATGATAAAGGTAACGACTCTCAGTGGTCTAGCTAAGATAAAACACATAACTATTTCGTAAAGAATAGAACAAGCAACTCTGTCATTGTAATATTTTTGTGTTCTCATCTGAAGAATGACCATCATCATTTTCAACTTGTAGGGAAAGATACGGGACATACCTGCGCAAGAGAAGCTGGAGCATCTTTTCCATTTGTTGTCTTTGGTGCTTCCTGTGGTTAAGCAGATCCACTTTGAACAGTGCTTGGAGTTAGAACTGGAAAAAAAGCTTCGAGGTACGATACTTTTAAAGATTGAAGGCACTTATGTCCTTTATCTAATACTCCTTTTTTATATTCACATTTGCCTCAGGAAACAGAATAGAACTTCCCAGGATGAAGCTTAATGCAGATGAACAGATGTGCTGGTAATGTCGCTATCAATGACTTTTTCGTCATATTCTAGCTCCTTAAAGTATCATATGCTTAAAATTACTAGTAGAAGTAACATTTAATTACTGATGCTTTGTAAGCATAGGAGCTTCTTTCATGTGCATACAGAAGGTAACTTATTAGGATGTTTCGTGTGGCAGTGACTTCTGCAGAATACCTATAATCGATTATCACCGGCACTGTGGGAATTGCTCGTATGATATATGCCTCAGATGCTGTCAAGATGTACGGAAAGCCTCAAAAGGTGTGGGTGGAGCAGAGGTGAGCAAAATGCAGACTGATGGAAGAAATGAAGATACAGATACTCTTGAAAATCAAGACAAACCTTTGAAACAAGCATTGAGATTATCCGATAAGCTTTGTGATTGGAAAGCTAACATCGATGGTAGTGTTCCATGTCCTCCAAAGGAACATGGTGGCTGTGGTAACTCAGGCTTGATGTTAAAGCGTATTTTTAAGATGAACTGGGTTGCAAAGCTTGTGAAAAATGTTGATGAAATGGTTAGCGGTTGTAAATTGTATGACATTGACCTCTCAAGGATAGACGGTTTAAGCAGCAGGCTCTGCCAGTATGCAGGGAGGGAGAATAGTGATGACAATTTCTTGTATGCTCCGTCCTGTTCTGATATAAAAGGTGAAGGGATTACTGAATTCAGAAAGCATTGGATGAAAGGTTTACCTGTTATAGTAAAGGAGGTTTGTGATGAATCATCAATGTTAGGTTGGGATCCAATGGTCATGTGGAAAGGAATTCGAGAGACAACTAACGAAAGAATGAAAGATGGCAACAGAGTTGTTAAGGCTATAGATTGCTTCGACCGGTCTGAGGTATGTTTAAACTTTTTCAACTCCAAATTATAGGGTGTGCATCTGGTTAGATGTCGCAATTTCGGCCCATTTTCTTATGATGATTGAATTCAGGTTATATCTATCTCTAATGGGTCAAACAGGTAAAGTTAGAAAGGGTGGCTAATAAGGAATTGAAAGAATATAACTTTTTATAATCACATTTGACACGCTAATTAAAATTTTTAATTTTTGCGGACAAACATTCGTGTCGGTCAACCCAACCCTGCTTGACTCCTTTTGACTTTTACTCGTTTTTCAGGAACTACTTCCTGTTATGTCCTATCATTGTTGATCATAGTTAGATCTTTCTGCTATCTACTGATGTAAATCTCTTTTGATTGTATTTAATGCCAGATAGATATTGAACTTGGACAATTTATCAAAGGATACACTGAGGGCCGCATGTGCAAAGATAATCGGCCAGAAATGTTACTGTTAAAGAACTGGCCTTCTCCTGGTGCCTCTGAAGAGTTTTTATCGTACCAGAGACCTGAGTTTATTAGTAAACTGCCTTTGCTTGAGTATATTCATTCAAAGTGGGGCTTTCTGAATCTTGCTGCAAGACTACCTCATTACTCCCTGCAGAATGATGTAGGGCCTAAGATTTTGGTATCTTATGGGAGGTCTGACGAACTTGGTCAAGGCGACTCAGTAACCATGCTTCATCTCAAAATGCGTGACGTGGTGAGTTTATGTATTTTCATTTTTCGTTTTTCTCATTGCTGATATAATCATCATGCTTCCAACTACTAGGAATAGTGTTTCAATGAAATAGGGTCAAAGGATCTGTTGTGTTGCCATCAGATAGGTTTTGCAGCACCCTGAGTTTATGGTTGGTTTGGAGCAATTTGTGATAACTCCCTTATACGCTATTTGTGTATAAATATATTTATTTGCCGTGTAGATTTAGTATATTTTGGTCTAGGTTAAGGATTAGTTTGATTTTCAAATTCATGTTACATGAGTAGGTATACCTGTTGGTTCATACATGTGAAGTAAAGACTAAGCGTCAGCAGACTTGCAAAGATCTTGGAGAATCTGAGGCAGCCAAGTCACCACCAATCGAACCAGAAAGTGTAGACGAACCAGTGTTGCCAAAATCACCAATCGCTGCACACAATATGGAAAAGGAGGGGGAGATAAATATAGATTCAATTGACGATGATAGAACGGAAAGCCAAGGGATCAGTGCTAACGTGAATACTTCTGTCGACACTACTAACAATACAGAAATTGGTGGGGAGATAAATATTGATAAAATGGAGGATGATAGAACTGAAAGCCAAGGGTTCAGTACTACTACCATCGCTGCTAACAATACTGAAAATGAAGGTGATAGAACTGAAAGCCAAAGCATTAGTACTACCATGAATACTACGATCACCACTACCAACGAAACAGAAAATAATGGAGAGACACGTGTACATTCAATGGAAGATGATAAAATAGAAAGCCATGGGATCAGTACTACTACTCCGATCACCACTATTAACAATGTGGAAAATGATGGGGAGACAAACATAGATCTAATGGAAGTTGATAGAACTGAAAACCAAGGGACCAGTACTACCACTCCAATCACCACTACTAACAATGTGGAAAATGATGGGGAGACAAACCTAGATCTAATGAAAGATGATAGAACTGAAAGCCAAGGGATCGGTACTACCACTCTGATCACAACTACTAACAATGTGGAAAATGATGGGGAGACAAACAAGGATCTAAGGAAAGATGATAGAACTGAAAGCCAAGGGGTCAGTATGACTACTCCCGTTACCACTACCAGCAATATGGAAAATGATCGGGAGACAAATATAGATTTAATGAAAGATGACAGAACTGAAAGCCATGGGATCAGTACTACCATGGATACTCCTATCACCACTACCGATGATGAGAAAGTACTTAAATGTGAAGATTTGAACAAAACTTGTGAAGAGAACTTTAATAAGTCTCTCCCAGGAGCAATCTGGGACATCTTCCGCCGTGAAGATGTTCCAAAGCTCATTGAGTATATGAGACTTCATTCGAATGAATTTGGCATCCCTGACAACATCATAAATGACTCTGTAAGTCCAATCTCGTTTCTTTGTGTTAATGTGACGTTTTCCTGGCAGGATCATTAATTTATGTATGATTTGATCGATCCCAGGTTCAACGGCCTCTTCATGAAGGAGTAATATTCTTGAACGGTGATCATAAAAGGAAATTAAAGGAAGAATTTGGTAAGTTTTGCTGTTTAACCTTAAAGGGGGCCGTAGTTTACGATTTCTAGGGATCTCAATGCTTTACTTACAACTTTCTCAAGATTTAAATCCTACGATGTAAAAATCTCATGTGCTATCAGTTTGACACAAATGTTCGTCTAGGTTACTTTCTTGCCATATTTGGTGATGACATATAGATATATTACTAACATGTCCTGAAAAGTAGGCTTAGAATAAGCTAAGTGCTGGTTCGAACTTATCAATTGTAACTTATTCTGGAGCTTTATTTCTTTTTTTGATCAGGTGTAGAGCCTTGGACAATTGAGCAGCATTTAGGGGTTGCTGTGTTCATCCCCACTGGATGTCCTTTCCAAGTGAGGAACCTTCAGGTGAGTTAAACCCAATAATAAACATTGCTTTCTCGGAAAACAAAAATTGTAAGTGGTTATTATTATATACAGGGTGTATTATCTTTTCATGTAGTGAAGATTTAAGTTTAAGATGTATCATTGGCTATGGTCAAAATATGTTAGTTTTAGTCTTTTCTTTCATACAAATTATCCGAATTAGTTTTTTGACTTCCGTGTCTTCATTTTTGCTTAATTTCATGTCATTTTTTGTGTTTTTTTTGCAGTCATCGGTTCAGTTAGGCCTTGATTTTCTTTTCCCTGAGAGTCTAGCCGAGGCTGTAAGATTAGCTGGAGAGATCCGTGAACTTCCGAACGACCATGATGCTAAGCTTCAAATCTTGGAGGTAAACATTTTTCCTCATCACGCGCTTGTGCTTTCAGTGTTCTCTTTCACTTCTTGTTTGTGGGCCGTCTCTAGCTTTTACTGACATACTTTACTATCGCTTATTTATTTGACTCTAGGCTGGCAAGATTTCTCTGTATGCAGCGAGTTCAGCCATTAAAGAAGTTCAAAAACTGGTGTTGGATCCAAAGTAAGCCAGTTAGATTCTCTTTTATTTTGTTCATGCTTCTTTTTTAAAGGTACTACTTTTGGTGGTCTTTCGTGCTTTAACGGCACAATTTCTTATCATCTAATCAGAAATGAGAGCTTTAGCCTCACAGTTTAATTAGTGCCTGTATGGGCCTTATCACCTTTTTAGAAAGCGGAATAATATTATAGGTAATAAAAGAATATGCAAGCAGCTCTATGCAATACTTTAGTTCTGTAATCAACTTTTGTTTTCGATATTTTTATATATTTCTTTTCGTTTAATGGATCCCATCTCAATATTCTTTCATCATGAAAGTGACCACTAATTTATTTAATTATTTTTGAGAAGCTGGGAGCTACTAAAAATCTTGCTTATGAGACATTACGTTTGACTAGCTTATACTATAAGACTAACAAAAAGACAAGGTGTAAATTAGTGTCCCTATTTAGCTGACAACTCAAATTTGATTGGTTTTGTTGAACGGCATAATTACAACTGTTTTTTTGACATGATCATATCTGTCTGTCCGAGATGAGAACTTATTTGACACGACTTAAGTAAAACATCATTTTTTTTTCTTATTTTGGCTTGTTAGCTATATGATGTTTGTAATTTCTATCTGTTCATGTTCTGCTCTGCAGGTTTAGTGCAGAGCTCGCTTATGAAGATCCAAATCTTACCAAATTGGTTTCATTGAATCTCGAGAAGATGACTAAACAACGGCAGGTAACTTGTGCTTGAACATGCATTTTCCGCAGGGGTAACTGAAAGTTATAGCTCTATTTTTGCCTTAACCGGCATCATTTTAATGGCAAGTATTGTATTTACGTGATACGGTAGTAAATTTGAACTATAACCTTCAGGAGCTTTTCCTGGCGCAGACTAGTTGGAGGGTAAATTTTAGCGACCCGTCATGTTGGGTCTATTCTAATCGTGTGCAAAGTTGGACGGTGGGGTTTAAGTATATTAGTTGATGTGTGCATTAATTATAAATAGACTTGTGTCATTTGAAGATTTGATGATGCTTTTTAATAATGTAAAAATATAAATGAGGTTGGAGACTTGGAGTGTGAACAATGAGTATGGGCATGAGATGGCTTTTGAAGACAACATGTGGGCATTTTGATTCCAAGAGTGGATGTAAATTCAATGTATGTGTTTGGTGAAGTAAAACATAAAGTATACATGTCGGTGGAGTTCATTAAAAATGCAACAAATAAGCATGAATAAGATCTAGTGCATATACTTTATAAATGATGGATGATTATTAACGGAGTGAAAAAATCCATAAAATGGGTCATGTCTGTTATAAAAGGACAAATAGTACAAAGTATGAAAGGAGTGAAAAAATCTATAAAAGGACAAATATGTAAAGTATGTTTTTTTCCCTAAAAAAATACAGTAGTACATTTTTAGCGAAACTATGTCTCAAAAGTTAAAACAGACATTGATATGTCCAAAAAAAATGTATAGTAACACAAATTTGTATTGGTAGATATATAAAATTAATTGATAAAATTGATATGGTGGCATTTTAGGCTTCTTGATTAGTTGATTACTTGATTACATGTGTTTTGTATTCATCCACATGATTAGCTATAAGTAACATATTGAGGAAAAAAATGAGGACAAAGAGACAGGCTGGTGCTTCCCATGATCCATTTTCTAAAAAACAATATGATAAAAAGTTAAAAAATTATTAAAAGAAATGTATCACCAATTATTAATTTTGTTGAATACTGGTTTCTTAGTTATAATATTACAAAGAAGGAGGTTCATGATAGACAAAAGAAAGGAATAAGTCAATAAACCATGAAAGTAACATGCCTCTAGATTTTATGTTTTATATGAAGAATATTCTTCTCCAAAGAAATGTATAAAACTAATTATGCAAAAGATAAGTCAATAGTTAGATGCTATTGACTAAACTCATACTTCATTTAAGTTGATAAATACATTTAAAATACATTAATTAAACATATAAATTACTTTAATTACATGTAATTTTTAATTTAAAGAAACTCAACGTTTTTTTTTTTTTTTTTTTTTTTTATTTATTATTATTATTTTTTACATTCAAACCAATCTCTTATGGGCACTTGTTAAACAAACTTTTTTATTTATTTATTTATTTTTTTTAATGATATACATAAATTGACACTTTGGCGATTATGGAATGTAGAATCTTAAATGTAAGTACGCGCATTCCTTTTGGCATTCAGAAAAAACTAGCCATTAGTCATTTACAAAGAGGCATGGGTGCCTACTGCCTATATGATTGTTTTAAGGGTATGTTAGTCATTTAGGATGAGAAATACCCTTTTTGTGATTTCCTACGAAATTTACTAGTTTTAAGGGCATGTTAGTCATTTAGGATGAGAAACACCCTTTTTGTGATTTCCTACCAAGTTTACTATATAGTAAAGAATCGCAGAATCGTAATAAGCCAATACAGTACACCTGTCTAATTATTTGGTACAACAAGTTAATGCGACAAACAGACACTCTCCTTGTATGCTTAGACAAGTAGTGATAGTGAACATATTGAATGGTAGCTTCACGAAAGACTTTTCACTATTTCGATAAGCTATATGAAAGACTTGACCCATTGTGACAAAAGGTTTATTAAAGGCTTTTAAGAAAATGACTTGGTAGCTACCAAGCGTTTGATAGAAATGATACCATTAAATGAGAGCTTGATGAATTTTTATTTCACACCCCTCTTTAAAAATAACTTTGTGCATCGGAGAAAGTTTGCAAAATGACTTTTTAAAAGATAGCATTTATTGAAAAATTAATTGTAATAAATGAAATTTTTTTTTGTAGCTTGAACCATTGCATATGATCTTATGAAAGTTTGCAAAATGACTTTTTAAAAGATAGCATTTATTGAAAAATTAATTGTAATAAATGAATTTTTTTTTGTAGCTTGAACCATTGCATATGATCTTATGACCTTGCTACGTCAGCGTCACTTCAATTTTTTTCTCTAAAAACAAATGCATGACTAAATATCCGTAGTAAAGTGAACGCAGTTACAAGTAAAGACATTTCTCACAAATTAATTAAAAAACACACACAAAAACTTTGCATTTCCATCCGGTCGCTTGGAGGGCCCTACTCGAAGGCTAGACTGATCCAAACAAGAGTCACCATTACGAGTAGCCTTATATTACGTACTTTTTATATCCCAGTTATTTCACAAAATCACACATTCACATGTATTTTAGCACAATTACTCGCACGCATATACTTGTCGGTGGTCTTTCTGAAAGTAGTCTCTCTATTTTCGGGTTTACCTTAAGATAAAAGTATGATATATCTACATTTCACCTCTTTATACCCCACTTTAACGAGATTGAGGATATGGCTATTGTTGTTTATCACGCTTCCTAAGTGCCATACAACCTCATTCAATCATTCATTTATTTACTTTTTCGGTGCATAAGTACGAGTAATATATAAGGATCTTTTACGCCTGTAAACTTTCATGTAGTACACATTGCACAACCACCAAATAAAAGCGATGTTATAACGGTTATATTTAGCATGTCATAATCACACTTAACTCTGAAAACGATGTGCATTTTCCATGACCAAATAACTGAAATAATGTGGAACATATATTTGCCACTAGATTTTGTGGCTGCAACACAAACAAGACTAAAAGTATATGTATTTTGTTTTTGCTATACTCCTTTGGTATTCACATGAATAACTTATCTTTTTATTTTCTTATCCACATGCATCTCTTATTTTGTATTTGTTGTTTTTGTTTTTTAAGTTAATATTGAATTTAAGAAATGAAACACAATAATTAGAAAACTAGTTTAGCTTAAGCAAGATTCTTCTTAGGCATCAAGGAAAGATCCCTGCAAGACCAGACCACATGTTCCCTTTGTCCTTTTCCGTAATTTCACTCCTCAAGAAATCAATTTTTATATTATCTTTTGAACAAACCAACCTCAAGAATTCAAATATACAAGTCTTTTTTGTTTTTTTTTTTTAACAGAGATACAAGTATGTGTTTGGTAACTAAAATGTGTGAGATTGTTCAATTTTTGCTAGGTGCTAATATTTTTGAAGTGACTACCTTTATCTGGTTTGAGTTTGTGAGTTAATCATGTGAATTAGTCGGTCAAAATGTCAAAGATCATGATTACTCAAAGTTATTAAAATATTTAAATTAGTGTTTTGCATTTAGTATTTAGAATTTGATTGGATCAAAAGGAATGTTTGAGAGTGTATGTGAATTAGACGATTTTTTGCTTGTCGAGTGAAATTTGTAAAATTTTTGTTTTTATGAAATGCACGTTGTTCAAAAACTTTTTGTTAAAAGTCCTTCTAATAAAATGCAACTAATAAGTGTTAATTTTTAGGGTTTTTTTTTTTTTTTTTTTTTTTNTAAAACAAACAACTAACTGCTGATTATCGCGTAGTTTGATCAAACATAAAAAAAAATAAGCGCAGTTTGGTAAAATAACAATTAAATCACCTACACAATCGACAACAAACAGAAAATGCAATTTATTAAATATTTAAATACTTAATTACAATTTAAATAACTAACTTTCTTTGTTCACATTTACTCCACACTGATTAGGGATGAACATTTCAATCCGAATCCTGAAATCGAACCGGAACCGTACCGATTCTCGATATATGGTACGGTATCAGGATTACGAAATAAGGTAAAAAAAAATCGAGACCACTAATTCGGTACGGGACCGGTACCAAAATAGGAAAATTCCTAAAAAAAAACGAGGAAAACCCGATTTCTTCGTACCGGTACCGATACCGGTATCCGAATCCCATTCGGTACAATACCGTTACCATTAATTTATGCTCGAGAAAAAATCGATACCACTAATTCGATACGAAATCGGTACGGGACCGATACCGTGCTCATCCCTAACACTGATATATACGAAAAAAAAAATTACATTTACAAATTAACTCTGTCATACACACGGGGTAATATAGTCGACAATAATAAAGAATTGATACGCTCTCTTTTCATTTCTTTCTTTCTCTCTCACACACACACACATAGTAAAACACAGACAGACAACAGAAACAACAAAGAAACCTTACCTCTGCAACAAACCAACAATCAAATTTTCACACACACACAATTTCCATCTGTTGTCACTGCAAACACACACACCCACACACACACATTAACTGTGTGTGTTTTTATATGTAGCTTCATTCATCTTCATTTGCAGATTTTGAATTGACACGTCATCACCGACACCTCAAAATTTATTCTGATCAACATGGAGAAACGAGGATATAAATTACGTATCCTTTTTTTTCAGCTCAATTTTGTTCATTTTTTATTCATTTTAGTATTTTTTTTTTTTTTTTTTAATTAATAAAAAAAGGTAAAAAATAAAAATAAAAATAACTGTGTGGCATCAGTAAATTTTGGAACAAGATTATGGCTGCTTATATAGTATGAGACGCATTGGCTGCAAATTTAGGATTCTTTTTTTTTTTTAATTTTATTTTATAAATTTTATAATGCTTTTGTTATTTGGACCTGACATTATTTTGGTTGGTTGTTTTTTTATGGATGAAATAATGTTTGTTGGGCTACATTTTGTGTTTTTGGTGTTTCTTGACTGAATGTGAATTTAGAGGAATTTGTGGCGCATACCGCGAATGTGAATTGCTTAAGATTCGGGAAAAAGAGTCGTCGAAATTTCATTACTGGTGGTGATGATGAAAAACTCAATCTTTGGTCTATTGGCAAACCCACCCCTATAACGGTTAGTTAATCGTGATCTTGCTCCTTTGAATTCATGGCTTGCTTTGTTTCTGTATCGTGTAACAACTAGAACCTATACTTTTTCAGTTTATCCTGTGACTTTAAGTATTAGACGTGCTAGTTACTAAATGTGGCATTTCCTGTTACATCCCTTGATTTCACGTAATAAGATAAGGTGCATTGTGGACCAACTAGGATATTTCTTTCTGTTGGTTTACAGATGAACTTGTAGGCGATCAATGTCGATTTCTAGGCCAATAAAAAGTGCGATTTCAACAACGCAGAGTAGTTAAAGTAGAAAAGAGTATCAGGTTAGAGTTTAGAAAACATTTGAACCACCTTTAGTTGTATTATGCGTTGTGAGAAATGTTTAATATTTATCACTTGTTGACTTCATAAAACTATAAATGGTTTTTTCTGATATAGTGTAACCAGAAAATTTATCATGTTCCTATAAATAGGAAATTTATTACTCTCTCCGTACAAAAGAATGCAGTATTTGTCATGGCAAGTCGTTTTATAAAAATGTTTTCACTATTGATCAAATTTCTGAAACGGCTTTTAATAAGGACAAAGTACGGAAACTTCTAGCCACAATTGACGTTACTTATTTCAGGTAATGATTACTAAGGGGCAGAAAAAGGGAAGTGTATTAAACCTTAACCAAAAAGGAAAACGTTACATGTCATTGTAACAAACCAGATTTAGAAAATGTTGCATTTTTTTTTGGAAGTGCGTTTGTAGTTTTTATACGTGTACCTAACTTTAAATGGCAATTTTTGTGGTGTGATGCAGAGCTTAAGCGGTCACACAAGCCCTATTGAATCTGTAGCTTTTGACTCGAAAGAAGTTTTAGTGGCTGCTGGAGCTTCTTCTGGCTTGATAAAGCTTTGGGATTTGGAAGAGACAAAGGGTACGTCCATTTGTGAATAGTTGCAATGACTTATAAAATTGGTAGTAGATCTAAGATATGCATACCGAAACATAATGTTGTCGTGAGACTTTACTGATTGAAACACTTCATTGTGGTGGTATCTGAATCGTGGACGGTAGTTGAATTTTGATCTCAAGTTGTTCATTTTGCTTATGGAATATCTGTCCTGCAGTTGTTCGTTCACTTAATGGACACCGATCGTATTGCACTTCTCTTGAGTTTCATCCGTTTGGTGAGTTTTTTGCATCGGGATCCATGGACACTAATCTCAAGATCTGGGACATCAGGAAAAAAGGGTGCATTCAAACATATAAAGGACACAGACGAGCAGTTAGTACTATTAGATTCAGTCCTGATGGTCGTTGGGTGGTATCAGGGGGACTGGATAATGTTGTAAAGGTATGATTCATTTTCAGTCATGTCAGCACATCAAGAATCATCAGGTGGTTAAGTTTTAAATGTTGCTTGTCAGACAGATATGGGACTTAACAGCTGGAAAGCTTTTACATGAGTTCAAGTTTCATGAAGGACACATAAGGTCAATGGATTTTCATCCTCTCGAGTGTCTTCTAGCAACAGGTACATACCTGATGTGCGGTCAATACTTCCTGTTTGTTCTCGAGTGTCTTATTTCTTTCTGTTTTTCTCGTCTATAGTATTTTAATGTGCCAATCTTGCTGTTATAATAAAATAAAGAAGCAAATGGCTTTTTAATGTTTATAACATGATAACGTGCTTCATGTTAAGTGTTACTTTGCTTAAATTATCCATCACGTGATATTGCTGGCATATTTCACTAACACAACTACGTGTTCCAGGTTCGTCGGACAAAACTGTAAAATTTTGGGATTTGGAGACCTTTGAATTGATTGGATCAACTCGACCAGAGGTACCAGTTGTTGCATGATCCCCTCCCTTATATGCTCATTCATCGGACACAATGATTTTCCATTTTTTTTAATTATCTTATTCTAGATATCTGTTTCATTCAATCATTAACTATTCTGCTTGTCCAGGCTTCAGGCGTACGGTCAGTTACTTTTCACCCTGATGGGAGAACTCTATTTTCCGGGTTAGACAGCAGTTTAAAGGTATTATTTTATTACGCTAAATGGGGATTTTTGACTTAAATAAGATTTGGTTCACCTAGATGTCCTCCATTGAATTTCAGGTCTATTCATGGGAGCCTGTTGTTTGCCATGATGCTCTTGATATGGGATGGTCAACATTGGGCGACCTTTGCATAGACGATGGGAAGCTTTTGGGATGCTCATATTATCAGAACTCTGTTGCAGTTTGGGTTGCGGACACCACGGTAGTTCCCTGATCTCTTATACTTTTTCATGATCAAGGATTATTGGTCACAGTTTAGGCAGTTTAACGGCTTCCATCTTAAAGATTATGTATAAAGGGTAAAATGAAATCTGATGGTTTTTTATGTGCTTTGGTCTGTGAAGCTTATTGAACCACATGGGAAAATCATTCTACCTGGGGAGAATACCAGAGTGCAGACAAAATTTAGTCGCCAGCAAGATTTAACAGAGAGAGTTGAGAGTCCCAGAAGGTCCGCCATGTCTTCAGATGATGAGACAAAGGATATAAAGAACATATACGTGGACAGTAAGTTATTGTTTAGTTATTCTTTAATAGCTTTTCATCTTTTATTTAGCAGCATTATGTTATGTAAGTAAAGTAATATGTTTTCTGTGGAATAAAAGGCCGCCTTCCTCATATTAACAATACCGGACATACACCAGATAACTTGAAAGTCGGTTTTTTAACATACTATCTCTTTGACTCGTTCACTTCCATGTTTGTGATTTACTTTTTGTTACTGTAGTTTACTGTTTCATGTCAATCTGCAGGTGTGACTCATGTTGCTTCAAAAAAATCTGGGCCGGTACCAACAGTTGTGAACTTAGAATACCCCAAAGAGATTGATAACTTGGCTGCTCGTAAACAAGTTCCTGCATCCAAAATTACCGGGCAAGCCAAAGGTTATTCCTTCGTGCCTGGTATAGTACCTCAAGACAATTCTGCAAGAGACTCGGCCAAGTCTAGGAGAGAATCAATCGTTGCTGAACAAGATAGCACTTCTATATCACTCAAGCCATCTCAAAGGCGAGAATCAATCGTCAATGAACAGGATAGCATTGCTGTATCACTCAAGCCATCTCAAAGGCGAGAATCAATCGTCAATGAACAGGATAGCATTGCTGTATCACTCAAGCCATCTCATAGGCGAAGGCCATCAACTACTAAATTAGATATTGAAGGTATATCGGTAGCTGTTGAATCCGGATTAAAAAGTGGATCAAATACTCCTACAGTTGCAAACTTTCAGAAAAGGGTTTCAGCGGATGATGCTGCTAAAGATGATTCCAAGGAGAAAGCTCCAATCTCTACAGTTGCGGCGAAAGAGTTTCAAAAGGCTTCATCTCCAGGTACACTACCACAGGAAAACTGTGATTATCACTTGTTATTGTAGCTACTGCACTGCTCTAGTTCTTAAAAACTATTTTCTGGATTTGAAAAGTGAGTGAAAATTGACTCGTTATTGTGCTATTAATACTATCATATGGACCATGTCGATGTTCTCATTTAGCTGTCAATATATAGTGATAGTTTTTCTAGCAAGTAACCTATGATACATGCGTGCGCCTGAAACAAAATTATTTTGTCAATGATGTTATGTTACCCTTACAATAGAAAATTAAATCGAATCAACATGCCATTTGGTAACATGAGCAAGTCAGCTTTGCATTTTGCATAGCATTCACTTTTAATAACCATTAGAAATCATTTCAAAAGCTTGTTACTTATGATTTAGATGTTGTATTTGGATATATGTGAGCCTAACTTGCAATATTTTAACATTTCAGGTGATAGGCCTGTTGATTTAAACAAAGAGGTGAAATCTGTGAAATATGTTAATGGAGGTAGCGATTATAGATATATTATTCTATGTTCCTCAAACAAGCGATTGAATGGTTCTAACTTTTAACTCTCCGACATCTTTTTATTATGCAGTGGCAGTTGTGCATGGAAGGACTCGCAGTCTGGTTGAAAGATTCGAAAAGAGAGAAAAACTGAACACTGATGAAAGTCAAATACATGATCTAACTACTCAGCAATCAATCAACACAGATATGCCTTCCACAAGGGTAGAACAGACATTTGATACGGTCCCTCTTGCTACACCCGAGGCTAAAACATCCCCGGTGGTGCCTTTAGAAGAACCTGAAAGTAAGATATCCCCAGTGGTGTTTTCAAAAGTACTTGAAGCTAAAATGTCGCAGATGCCAGTAAAGACACCTTTTGAAGAACCTGAAGGTAAAACACCACAGATGCCAGTAAAGACGCCTTATAAAGAACCCGAAACTATAATATCACAGGTGACAATAAAGACTCCTTTTGAAGATTCCGAAGCTAAAACATCACATATGCCATTAAAGACGCCTTTTGAAGAACCTGAAGCTAAAACACCACAGATGTCATTAAGGACCCCTTTAAAGGAGGAACCACAGATGCCAATAAAGACACCTGATTCAGTTTCCAGTCCAGCAACAGTGGCTAAATTACCCCGGATAGTACATAAACCCGATTCTTCCCCTGTGTCGGTTGTACAAAGACCGAGGACTGCCCCTAGTGTTGTGGTACCTGAGAAAGGTAAGGCCTCACCAGTGGCAAGATCTGGAAGTTCTAGGCGCGTAGTACCTGAGAGAGTTAGACCGACACCAATGTTGGTTACACGAAGATCTAACGCTTCACCTCGCGTGATGCCTGAAAGAACTAAAATCTCACCAGTGGTGGCAGTCCCGAGGCATGAAACTCCCAAGCGCATGGTAACTGAGAAAGCTAAATCATCTCCGTTGCTGGTAAGATTCTTCTTTGGTTGTAACAATCTTGTTTACTATAAATAAAATATCGGCGTGTCGGGCAGGTTGATTAACAAGTCAAGACGGGTATGGGTTGGAACCAGTCATTTTTTGTATAGGTTGGATTGGGTTGATGCACAAACATTTTCCCTCCACTAATTATTTCAATAATTATTTTAATTCTTATTAATGATTATACAAAATAGTGACCTTTGTGGTCATCAAAATGTAAGAAAGCAGTATCTCATTTTTGACATTTGGCAGGACGATTGCCCCCAGACTACTGGGAGAGGTTTCACGTCCAAGAAGGATGATGATGTTGCGCAAGATTTGATGCTAAATCATGATGTATTTGTAGCTACTCTCCGGTCCCGCCTGACAAAACTCCAGGTACCTGCCAATTCGTTCATCAAACAGGGATTCATCTTTCTTTAGTATCCTCGTGTTAACCATGAATACTGTCAAACTTTTTAACGTCAATTTTGTTGTAAAATTTAGTTAGAAACTGGTTTATCTAATGAGGTTGTTGTACCCTTTCAGGTGGTACGGCATTTTTGGGAGAAAAGTGACACGATGGGTGCTATTAATGCCTTGCGAAAATTGCCAGATCATGCTGTGGGTATTTTTGGCATAAATTAATGTGTTATTAGTATATTTCAGATTAGTAGCTAATCCACTATCCTTCACTCTATATCATCTGAAAAACGCCGGTTNTCGAGTGTCTTCTAGCAACAGGTACATACCTGATGTGCGGTCAATACTTTCTGTTTGTTCTCGAGTGTCTTATTTCTTTCTGTTTTTCTCGTCTATAGTATTTTAATGTGCCAATCTTGCTGTTATAATAAAATAAAGAAGCAAATGGCTTTTTAATGTTTATAACATGATAACGTGCTTCATGTTAAGTGTTACTTTGCTTAAATTATCCATCACGTGATATTGCTGGCATATTTAACTAACACAACTACGTGTTCCAGGTTCGTCGGACAAAACTGTAAAATTTTGGGATTTGGAGACCTTTGAATTGATTGGATCAACTCGACCAGAGGTACCAGTTGTTGCATGATCCCCTCCCTTATATGCTCATTCATCGGACACAATGATTTTCCATTTTTTTTAATTATCTTATTCTAGATATCTGTTTCATTCAATCATTAACTATTCTGCTTGTCCAGGCTTCAGGCGTACGGTCAGTTACTTTTCACCCTGATGGGAGAACTCTATTTTCCGGGTTAGACAGCAGTTTAAAGGTATTATTTTATTACGCTAAATGGGGATTTTTGACTTAAATAAGATTTGGTTCACCTAGATGTCCTCCATTGAATTTCAGGTCTATTCATGGGAGCCTGTTGTTTGCCATGATGCTCTTGATATGGGATGGTCAACATTGGGCGACCTTTGCATAGACGATGGGAAGCTTTTGGGATGCTCATATTATCAGAACTCTGTTGCAGTTTGGGTTGCGGACACCACGGTAGTTCCCTGATCTCTTATACTTTTTCATGATCAAGGATTATTGGTCACAGTTTAGGCAGTTTAACGGCTTCCATCTTAAAGATTATGTATAAAGGGTAAAATGAAATCTGATGGTTTTTTATGTGCTTTGGTCTGTGAAGCTTATTGAACCACATGGGAAAATCATTCTACCTGGGGAGAATACCAGAGTGCAGACAAAATTTAGTCGCCAGCAAGATTTAACAGAGAGAGTTGAGAGTCCCAGAAGGTCCGCCATGTCTTCAGATGATGAGACAAAGGATATAAAGAACATATACGTGGACAGTAAGTTATTGTTTAGTTATTCTTTAATAGCTTTTCATCTTTTATTTAGCAGCATTATGTTATGTAAGTAAAGTAATATGTTTTCTGTGGAATAAAAGGCCGCCTTCCTCATATTAACAATACCGGACATACACCAGATAACTTGAAAGTCGGTTTTTTAACATACTATCTCTTTGACTCGTTCACTTCCATGTTTGTGATTTACTTTTTGTTACTGTAGTTTACTGTTTCATGTCAATCTGCAGGTGTGACTCATGTTGCTTCAAAAAAATCTGGGCCGGTACCAACAGTTGTGAACTTAGAATACCCCAAAGAGATTGATAACTTGGCTGCTCGTAAACAAGTTCCTGCATCCAAAATTACCGGGCAAGCCAAAGGTTATTCCTTCGTGCCTGGTATAGTACCTCAAGACAATTCTGCAAGAGACTCGGCCAAGTCTAGGAGAGAATCAATCGTTGCTGAACAAGATAGCACTTCTGTATCACTCAAGCCATCTCAAAGGCGAGAATCAATCGTCAATGAACAGGATAGCATTGCTGTATCACTCAAGCCATCTCAAAGGCGAGAATCAATCGTCAATGAACAGGATAGCATTGCTGTATCACTCAAGCCATCTCATAGGCGAAGGCCATCAACTACTAAATTAGATATTGAAGGTATATCGGTAGCTGTTGAATCCGGATTAAAAAGTGGATCAAATACTCCTACAGTTGCAAACTTTCAGAAAAGGGTTTTAGCGGATGATGCTGCTAAAGATGATTCCAAGGAGAAAGCTCCAATCTCTACAGTTGCGGCGAAAGAGTTTCAAAAGGCTTCATCTCCAGGTACACTACCACAGGAAAACTGTGATTATCACTTGTTATTGTAGCTACTGCACTGCTCTAGTTCTTAAAAACTATTTTCTGGATTTGAAAAGTGAGTGAAAATTGACTCGTTATTGTGCTATTAATACTATCATATGGACCATGTCGATGTTCTCATTTAGCTGTCAATATATAGTGATAGTTTTTCTAGCAAGTAACCTATGATACATGCGTGCGCCTGAAACAAAATTATTTTGTCAATGATGGGAAGTTGTTACCCTTACAATAGAAAATTAAATCGAATCAACATGCCATTTGGTAACATGAGCAACTCAGCTTTGCATTTTGCATAGCATTCACTTTTAATAACCATTAGAAATCATTTCAAAAGCTTGTTACTTATGATTTAGATGTTGTATTTGGATATATGTGAGCCTAACTTGCAATATTTTAACATTTCAGGTGATAGGCCTGTTGATTTAAACAAAGAGGTGAAATCTGTGAAATATGTTAATGGAGGTAGCGATTATAGATATATTATTCTATGTTCCTCAAACAAGCGATTGAATGGTTCTAACTTTTAACTCTCCGACATCTTTTTATTATGCAGTGGCAGTTGTGCATGGAAGGACTCGCAGTCTGGTTGAAAGATTCGAAAAGAGAGAAAAACTGAACACTGATGAAAGTCAAATACATGATCTAACTACTCAGCAATCAATCAACACAGATATGCCTTCCACAAGGGTAGAACAGACATTTGATACGGTCCCTCTTGCTACACCCGAGGCTAAAACATCCCCGGTGGTGCCTTTAGAAGAACCTGAAAGTAAGATATCCCCAGTGGTGTTTTCAAAAGTACTTGAAGCTAAAATGTCGCAGATGCCAGTAAAGACACCTTTTGAAGAACCTGAAGGTAAAACACCACAGATGCCAGTAAAGACGCCTTATAAAGAACCCGAAACTATAATATCACAGGTGACAATAAAGACTCCTTTTGAAGATTCCGAAGCTAAAACATCACAGATGCCATTAAAGACGCCTTTTGAAGAACCTGAAGCTAAAACACCACAGATGTCATTAAGGACCCCTTTAAAGGAGGAACCACAGATGCCAATAAAGACACCTGATTCAGTTTCCAGTCCAGCAACAGTGGCTAAATTACCCCGGATAGTACATAAACCCGATTCTTCCCCTGTGTCGGTTGTACAAAGACCGAGGACTGCCCCTAGTGTTGTGGTACCTGAGAAAGGTAAGGCCTCACCAGTGGCAAGATCTGGAAGTTCTAGGCGTGTAGTACCTGAGAGAGTTAGACCGACACCAATGTTGGTTACACGAAGATCTAACGCTTCACCTCGCGTGATGCCTGAAAGAACTAAAATCTCACCAGTGGTGGCAGTCCCGAGGCATGAAACTCCCAAGCGCATGGTAACTGAGAAAGCTAAATCATCTCCGTTGCTGGTAAGATTCTTCTTTGGTTGTAACAATCTTGTTTACTAGAAATGAAATATCGGCGTGTCGGACAGGTTGATTAACAAGTCAAGACGGGTATGGGTTGAAACCAGTCATTTTTTGTATAGGTTGGATTGGGTTGATGCACAAACATTTTCCCTCCACTAATTATTTCAATAATAATTATAACTCTTATTAATGCTTATACAAAATAGTAACCTTTGTGGTCATCAAAATGTAAGAAAGCAGTATCTCATTTTTGACATTTGGCAGGACGATTGCCCCCAGACTACTGGGAGAGGTTTCACGTCCAAGAAGGATGATGATGTTGCGCAAGATTTGATGCTAAATCATGATGTATTTGTAGCTACTCTCCGGTCCCGCCTGACAAAACTCCAGGTACCTGCCAATTCGTTCATCAAACAGGGATTCATCTTTCTTTAGTATCCTCGTGTTAACCATGAATACTGTCAAACTTTTTAACGTCAATTTTGTTGTAAAATTTAGTTAGAAACTGGTTTATCTAATGAGGTTGTTGTACCCTTTCAGGTGGTACGGCATTTTTGGGAGAAAAGTGACACGATGGGTGCTATTAATGCCTTGCGAAAATTGCCAGATCATGCTGTGGGTATTTTTGGCATAAATTAATGTGTTATTAGTATATTTCAGATTAGTAGCTAATCCACTATCCTTCACTCTATATCATCTGAAAAACGCCGGTTGTTTCAGGTTAAAGCAGACGTGGTCAATATTTTGATGGAAAGAATGGAGTCACTCACATTAGATCATTTCTCTTCCATGCTTTATGTGCTTATGGATTTATTGGATAGTAGCACAGAACGGTAATTGATTGCATTTGCACTGTGATTATTCGATATTATAATTTCTTTTGGCTAATATTTCTGTTGATTTATAATTATGCAGGCATATAAATGTATCATTAGAAATGTTATTAAAACTTGTTGCGGTCTTTGGGCCTGTAGTCAGCTCCACTGTTTCAGCACCTCCAACTGTGGGTGTAGACCTTCATGCAGAGAAAAGGTCTTTTTATTGATCGTATTTTTATTTTATTTTTTTGTTTATGAATTCTAGCTCTTAAATATAGTTTCCTATAAATAGTAGTTTCAAAACACACCAACTTATGATATGCTAATACTCAATGACAGGCGTGAATGCTGCAAGGAATGCCATGTACAGCTCCAGAAGATCCACAAATATCTCCCCGATATTATAAGGTAAGCATTGTCACTGATCTTTGAAGAACTTGAACTTCGATAGTCACAATGCAAAACTCGGTTTAGTCGTCTAGTATTGCAATGGTTGCTATAATTTTGTACAACATAAGGAAAAATAAATGTTTAAACTAATGTATTACTCCATATAACTTTTCCACGTGATCTTTTTTTGTAGGCGAGGTGGATTGGCAGCAAGATGTGCTCAAGAACTAAATGTTATTCTCCAAAACTCATGATCCCCCTCTAAACGTCAAACAATTTTGTCTCCTGTGTTTTTATTGTTTTTACAATATCTTCGGGTCTCGGCTGCTAGCGGAAACGACAACAGCCTGTAGATAATCAGGAGAAGCCGGTTTATATATATGTAATAGCTAATTGCGGTCGGAACTTGAGCTCTTGCCAAAGGTAGCATAGGGCATATGTAATCTTTTGTGCAAATGTACAAGTGTAAATTCTTGATGATTATAGTAATGCAATTTTCATTAGTGAATAAAATATGTGGTAGATGTTATCTTTCATGTAGTGGAATAAAATATGCCATTTTGTAATTTTGTTACTAATCATACAAAAGGTTCTATGAGCTATTGGTCTTTTTTTTTTTTTTTTTTTTTTTTTTTTTTTTTTTTTTTTTTTTTTTTTTCTTTCTTTTTCTTTTTTTCTTTTTTTTAATTCCATTGCAACAATCTATTTTTTAATTGTTTTTATGGTTGTAATTTGAACACTTATTTTGTAGTGAATCAAACTACATAAAGTATACATTTGTATAAATTTAATATGGTATTAGTTTAGGAGGTCTTATAAGCCCAAAAAAGTCATAAGTCATTAAGTCTAAGCTAAGCTGATTAGCTCATAAGCCCAAAAAATTAAGCTTATGGGCTCTTCAAAAGTCTAATAAACCCATAAGTCGACCAAATAAACTTAAACGAACACCTCATAAGCAATGTTTTGAAAACCGGGTTTGAAATCGACCCGGTCGAGTCACCGGGCAACGGGTCAACCGGTTCGACTGGTTCGACCGCCGGGTCAACCCGGTTTTCAATTTATTATTCTTTTATTTTTTCGGCCGGGTCAGCCGGTTCGACCAAAAAATTTTGACAAACGAAACTCGGCCGGGTTTCGAGAACCGGGTTGACCCGGGTCACTCAAAACCCGGCCCGGTTAACCCGGTTTTAGAAACCCGGGTTTTTTTAACCTGTTTTTTTGGCCAGAACC
Source organism: Artemisia annua (assembly GCA_014162995.1). NCBI lineage: Eukaryota > Viridiplantae > Streptophyta > Magnoliopsida > Asterales > Asteraceae > Artemisia > Artemisia annua. The sequence goes on from LBNU01018870.1 coordinate 44,242, forward strand.
GGTTGAACCAGTTAACCCGGCCGGGTCGAACCAGGTTTCAAAACACTGCTCATAACACATTAAATGCTCTTAAAATGTTATAATTGAACTCGTAATAGGGGGCGTTTGGTTCAAGAGTTTCAAATGGTGATATTTAAATTTTCAAGGAAATGATAATGCTTTTCGTATGTAGGGAATTATAAATGGCCTACATTTACCTCAATTAATACTAGAAAATGAAATGAAATTTCCTGGGCCCACTACTTTATTGTTAACCAAACAAGAAAATTGAAGCCATTTTAATTTCAAATTCTACCAATTTCCTTGAAATTGCCCCAACCAAACACCCCGTTTTATAAAGGTGTGTAGCAGGATACATGCTAAAGATTTTACTTACTTTTAGAAAGAAGTATGTTCATCAACTAAATATTAACAATCATCTTCAAGATGGCACAGTTGTAAAATGGTCCAAAGTCTCTTGAAAGGTATAGCCATATAGGTTTGAAAGTCGTTTTTGGATGGCTAAGGAGACTTATAGTTGACTTATAATTATCCATTATTGTTATGATTAAATGAGAAAAAAAAAAAAAAAATCATAATCACATAAATGTACTTATAAAACTAGATGCATCTCTTCTTAAAATATTTCTTCTTGTTTAAAATGTGTGGCTAGAAATCACTGAACGACTATCAAGAGTCGGCGCAAGTAAACATCTGTATCATAAAAGGATTAATTTTCTCCATGTTGGATTCGAACCTTTGACTTTCGTTTTAGAAGACTAATATTCTTACTGCTGAGTTACCCTTTTTATTTTATTTATCAAGTTTTTTAAATAAAAAAAGGCAGAGAGATAAAGAACTAAACATTTTCAGCTCCGTTTTCCGAATGAACATTTTATTTCAAAATTTTAATAAAATCCGAACCTTTTTTCCCCTTTTTTTTTTTTTTTTTATTTTAAAAAAAGAAAAAAAAAAAAAAAAAAAAAAAAAAAAAAAAAAAAAAAAAAAAAACAACTTTTGATGTTCCTCTTTATTTTGTTTCTTTTCATTTTATTAAGTTGGTCGACATAATATTACAAATGAATATTTTATATTATATTCGCCGCGCCTCGTCCGTCATCTAGAGACACATGCAAACAAATCACAAAATCTCATCTTCGGTGACTTTACACACACTAAACACGGTTAATTGCTTTAGGTACGTTCATTTTGAATATATTTGCGTTTAATTTTAATAATGTAGTTAACATCTGTTGATTAATTCTTACCCAAGATATTGAATTTTATTTATTATTATCTCTCTATAAATGTTTATATAAAGACATGCATGATATATATATATTCTCTAGCTCTGTTTGTGAGTGATTTCTATTTTTTAGTTGGTGGTTCACAAACTGTGTTTTTGGCTGTTGTTTGACTTTTAATGCGGTCAAACTTGCTGATTTTTTATAAATGCAGACATGCAAGGATTATTAATTGTGTCATCTTTTTAATTAATAGCCTGGTGGTGGTTAATGGTTATTCAGATGTTTTTTGTAATGTTTTAAAAACTGGTTTAACCGGTTTTTCGCTTACAACCGGCTTCAGGTCACCAACCGGTTCACGGTTCAACTAGACGGGTCAACCCAGGTTTTAAAACACTCCTTTTGTTGTTAAGTTGATTGATGATCTTTGACTTTTATCAAGTCAAACTTACCATTATTCCCTAATTAAAATACTGTATGTAAGGTAATATATCTTTTTCGGTTAAAATAATTTCATCTTTTCTTACTACTTCATGTGGGTCTATTGTACATTTGTGTACTGATGTATCACACCGTCTTCTAAATGGTTAATATTGTCTCTGAATGATGTGGACATTTATTCAAAATTACGTCGGACAAAATACTAAACCTGGTGTCGACAATCATTTCTCGTCCACTTATACTTTTATCACTTAAACACAATGCATCCCCTCCATTAAATTAAATTAAATACTAAATTGAAAAATCCTCGACCCGAAAATATTAATCAAGTTTTATCATTGTTCCACTAGTATTAAAAATCACTCAAAGTTCAAAACTATTTCATTAAAGTTACTCAAAGTCTTTTTCAACTGCAAAAACCACTCAATTTTTAATATCGTCAAATTTCAATGAATTTTATAAAGAAAATGATGAAAAGTTATCTTTTATAGTTATCTTTAAATTGTTTAAACATGTATCAAACTATCAATCACTTGTATATTTGAATAATATATAATCTCTCTCTAAATTTAACTTCTCCCAAATAAGTTTATATATATGCTTACAAAATAATAACCAAATTAAATAGCTGTCCAAAATTTTAAACTACCTTTAAAGTTGAATGATTTACGTAGTGAAAATAAAGTTTGAGTGAATGAGTCAATAGATTCAATAATAAAACTTGAGCGATTTTGCAACTAAAACAAAGTTTGAGTGACTTTTGTGGAATAATATTGAAACTTGGTTACTCACTCCGTCTCAAAATTATCGTCTCCGATAAAACATTCAGTTTGTGAAAAATATAATTATTGCTGTTTTCTCACTCTTAATTTTGGCAGAAAAACAATGTTACACTAAACTAATTAATTAATATCGTATTTAAAGTTAGTAATAAACTAATAATAATTTTAAGCAAAGATAATATCGATCTAACTTTTTATTTATTTTCAGTAATTGTCAATTAAATTGAGATAAAAAATTATTATTTTGGAACGTAAGGACATACTCCCTCCGTCCCATATTAAGTGTCCACTTTCATAATGCACAAAGTTTTAGAAGATTCCACTAACTAAACTCTCCACCAATCAAATATTAATTTTACCTACTAAAGTCTAATCTTTTATATAATAAAAGAATTACATCATTTCGGAGTTTTTTTGACAAAACAATCTTAGTGGAAAAAAAATTGGACCAATAGGAATGCTCGATTTTGACACATAGGCGAAATCGAGCAATATGATTGGACAATAAAAAGTCAAAATTGAATTGATTTTGTTCAAACTTTAATAAATTTGGTGGAGAATTTGATTGAGGAAAAAAACACATAAAAATATAGGTGTCAAATTTATGAAAATAAAAACTTAAAAAAAGAGGGGGTAATTAATAAAACATTAGTGGTTGAATTTTAAATATATTATATGGAGTTAAGTGTAAAATTATAAATCTCTATGTTTTTTTGATAACTTTAGATAATAAACAAATAATCACTTACACTTTATACCCCCTACACTTTATAATATGAACTTTGTTTAAAATTACATGAGTATTAGTATTGGTTTGAGACTTCTATCTATTAAACTTACAAAATTTTATAAATGTACGAATTAGTTTTAGTATACGTTAAATACTTTTAAAATAAATATTAGTTTTACACTTTCATCTATTAAAATATCTTTTTACTATGTACGTTAAATATAAATAATAATTCATATTATTCTATTTAAAAGTTTAATCTATACGTACACGGGTTTGAATATTAAATACAGTTAAATTATTATTAACGGTAATATAAATATCAAATAGTAAGAACGAGTTACTGTGATATGAAAATAAATATACGCAATTGTACTTATAACGAATCATGTAATTATTATTTAAAGTTAATATACGGATATCCGGAAAAAAAAATTTTAAAAGACTTCATCAACGCTCATTATGTGCTACTAAAGTCGCACATTTTGTACAACATGATATCAATAGTTAAAGTTAAACAACAACATAAACCTCAACATTAACATCTATGTCAGCTAAATAAAGTTAAATCTTCCATCCAATAAAATTTTTACAAAATATTAATTGATATTAATACATAATGAAAAACTCATGCATACTTATTAGTTGTATTTATATCATAATTTCACGGGTAAATTTTTATATATCCATATAGTAAACAAAAATTTTAAAATAAATTTGATTTATGTGTAAATTCATGTGATCAAAGAACCTTTGGCTCAATAACATTATAAGGACACACGCTCAAGAATCTAATACAAGGTCGATGCCACAGTTACATTTACAATTTCTACTAACTATTTTTCTTACTTTCGCAATTTTTGTGTAAACCCATGTGATTAAAGAACCTCTGGCCTAATAACATTATAAGGAGGCACGCTCAAGAATCTAATACAAAGTCGATGCCACGGTTATATTTACAATTTCTGCTAACTATTTTTCTTACTTTCGCACATGTTGATGCTCTAACTTTTTAAAATACACATAAGATTTTCTGTTTTTAAACGATAATACTATATAAT
>LBNU01018870.1:48916-111563 GCA_014162995.1 Artemisia annua
AAAAAAAGAAATACTACGTAGATGATAGCCTAACTTTATTCATTGACGTGATGTTTCATACAAAAAAAAAATGTAATAGTTGGCGGTTGTAAAGGAAATAAAGTATGTACATGAGAATTATTAAGCAAGAATATATGGTTTTTAATCAGGTTATTACGTTACTATATTACGATAATGTTATTGAGTTGGTAGTCACGGATGTGAGATACAACCATTCTTCTATACTTATGATTTATGTGTTAACCTCTTTGTGATTCATTTCTTAATCGATAATAGTACATAATCAAAATGAAATTTTAAAAAGCCTGTGCGTGCACAGGTATTATAACTAGTATGAGACATATAAAGATTCCATTGTGGACAATTAATATGGGACGGAGGGAGTAATATTTTATGAATTTCACCTAACAATAATAATATTACAAATATAAGTTAAAAAGAAAATAATAATATTACGAATGAATGAATATTTTAATACATTATATTTCGCCGCGCGTCGTCCGTCGTCCACAACGGAACAAACACATGCAAATACATCATTATTCTCTTCAATTTCGCTTATATATAATTCACGAAATCTCATCGGAAAAATTCTCCAGTGACTTTTATAAACTTGTTTTCTCAAAACTGTATCGTTCCGGTACGTTTATTTTTATTATCTGGTTCATTAGTACGTGTTTTACTTTATTGTAGAATAACTTTATTTATATCTGTAATTATCGTTTCATATGTCATAGATACAGACATGCATGCAATGCAAGGATTGTGTGTGATTTATTTTCATTTTTTTTTTTTTTTTTTTTTTTTTTTTTTTTTTTTTTTTTTTTTTTTTTTTTTTTTTTTTTTAATAGGTTGGTGTTAGTTATTCAGATGTTTTTTTGTTGTTGTAAGTTGATCATGTTTTGCTCAAAAAAAGTTTATCATGTTTGACTTTTGATCTGGTCAAACCTTTTACTTTCTGGATTTTTTTAACTAGGAATGAATCAAAGTACTATTGACATAATTTATTTAACTAGGTAGGATTTGTCTACATTCTCTCTCCCCATACCCCGCGCCCTGACGGGATTGGACATGTTGCTGTTGTTCTATCTCCGTATTAATACTTCAATTCGGACATGCAAACTGGTTTAGATGAGTAACGGAAACTCCGCGGTAGATGCATCTTGCATTCTAACTTCACGAGATTTGTTTTACTAAATTAGATTATAATCCAAAAAGCTAAACATTTATCGAATGCATGCTACTTAAGCAAACTTAAATGGGGTAATCGGGATATATAGCGAATTACATTGTTACCAAATTATAAATATGATGTGCTTGATTGAGTATATATGTCATAAAACTATAACCCTGTCATCCGGCCTCTTATGACCTTCCCCCTATATATAGCCAATGGTTCTCATCATGCGCATGGGGTCTTTACTCGGCAATGTCTGGTAGGAAGTACGTAGTCAACAACCGTGGGAAAATATTTACCCATGGGGTTTTTATAGGAAAGATAAGGCTTGAATTAGTGTGAAGCCATTCAGCCGGTTACCTAGTTGTTTTTGCTGAAAAACTTCATGTTCACCTCATTTTTCTTCACCTTTTTTTAGCTGGGTGGGGTTGGGGACACATATTTGCCCCTGTCTTTGTTTCATTTCAAACTGAAGCTTGTACAATAGCACATGTACAGAGGCTTATTGATGTACCACTTTGTCTTCTATACAGTGACTGTCACTGATGTGGACATTTATTCTAAAATTAAGTGTGACTAATACCTAAACTTGGTGTCTGCAATCATTTCTCGTCCACTTATCTGTGATGAGCTTAGTTGTAATTTTTACTGTGATGGTTGCAGTTTGATATGAGACGGCATACATGAAAAGAAGTTGTCTATGAGGAGGTTTAAATTGTGGAGGAACTTTATAAGGAAAAGAAAAATCCATTATGATTGGGTACGTTTATATATATTCCTTTAATAATTTTTTGTTGTGATAAATTATTGAGATTGTTAATGTTTATCTGACGTGCAGAGCCATTTATAAATGCAGGGACATTGTCGATCCATGAAGAAAATATTCATGGTAGTTGTCTGTACAACAATGTTTTATATTGCTTACTCGTTTCAGGTTAAAGCAGACGTGGTCAATATTTTGATGGAAAGAATGGAGTCACTCACATTAGATCATTTCTCTTCCATGCTTTATGTGCTTATGGATTTATTGGATAGCAGCACAGAACGGTAATTGATTGCATTTGCACTGTGATTATTCGATATTATAATTTCTTTTGGCTAATATTTCTGTTGATTTATAATTATGCAGGCATATAAATGTATCATTAGAAATGTTATTAAAACTTGTTGCAGTCTTCGGGCCAGTAGTCAACTCGACTGTTTCAGCACCTCCAACTGTGGGTGTTGATCTTCATGCAGAGAAAAGGTCTTATTTTGATCGTATTTTATTATATATATATTTTGGTTATAGTTTCACAACATACTAACTTATGATATGCTAAAACTCAATGACAGGCGTGAATGCTGCAAGGAATGCCATGTACAGCTCCAGAAGATCCACAAATATCTCCCCGATATTATAAGGTAAGCATTGTTACTGATCTTTGAAGAACTTGAACTTCGATATTCACAATGCAAAACTCAGTTTAGTCGTCTAGTATTGCAATGCTTTCTATAATTTTGTACAATATAAGGAAAAAAAGAAGTTCAAACTAATGTATCTAAAACTTTTCCACGTGATATTTTATTTGTAGGCGAGGTGGATTGGCAGCAAGATGTGCGCAAGAACTAAATGTTATTCTCCAAAACTCATGATCCCCCTCTAAACGTCAAACAATTTTGTCTCCTGTGTTTTTATTGTTTTTACAATATCTTCGGGTCTCGGCTGCTAGCGGAAACGACAGCAGCCTGTAGATAATCAGGAGAAGCCGGTTTATATATATGTAATAGCTAATTGCGGTCGGAACTTGAGCTCTTGCCAAAGGTAGCATAGGGCATATGTAATCTTTTGTGCAAATGTACAAGTGTAAATTCTTGATGATTATAGTAATGTAATTTTCATTAGTGAATAAAATATGTGGTAGATGTTATCTTTCATGTAGTGGAATACAATATGCCATTTTGTAATTTTGTTACTGATCATACAAAAGGTTCTATGAACTTTTTTTTTTTTTTTTTAGTTCCATTGCAACAATCTATTTTTTAATTGTTTTTATGGTTGTAATTTGAACACTTATTTTGTAGTGAATCAAACTACATAAATAAAGGTATACATTTGTATAAATGTAATATGGTATTAGTTTAAGAGGGCTTATAAGCCCAAAAAAGTCATAAGTCATTAAGTCTAAGCTAAGCTGATTAGCTTATACTTCAAAAGTCTAATAAACCCATAAGTCGACCAAATAAACTTAAACGAACACCTGATAACTCATAAGCATATTTTGCAATGTCTGAGACACATTAAATGCTCTTAAAATGTTATAATTGAACTCGTAAAGCAATTAAGAGTTTTATAAAGGTGTGTAGCAGGATACATGTTAAAGATTTTACTTACTTTTAGAAAGAAGTATGCTCATCAACTAAATATTGAGTAACAATCATCTTCAAGATGGCACAGTTAAAATGGTCCAAAGTCTCTTGAAAGGTATAGCCGTATAGGTTTGAAAGTCGTTTTTGGATGTCTAAGTTGACTTATAATTATCCATTATTGTTATGATTAAATGAGAACAAAAATAAAAATGATATAAAATAAATAAATAAATAAATCACAACCATATTTTAAATTTTAAATGTACTTATAAAACTAGATGCATCTCTTCTTAAAATACTTATTCTTATTTAAAATGTGTGGCTAGAAATTATTCTAAATATGTGGCTAGAAATCACTGAACGACTATCGGGGGTTGGCGCAAGTGAACCTCCATACCATAAAGGGATTAATTTTCTCCCTGTTGGATTTGAACCTTTGACTTTCGTTTTAGAAGACTAATATTCTTACTGCTGAGTTACCCTTTTTTATTTTATTTATCAAGTTTTTTAAATAAAAAAGGCAGAGAGATAAAGAACTAAACATTTTCAGCTCCGTTTTCCAAATGAACATTTTATTTCAAAATTTTAATCAAATCCGAACCTTTTTTTCCTCTTTATTTTCTTTTCTTTATTTTTATTAAGTGAAAGTGACATAAAAAAAACAACTTTTTATGTTCCTCTTTATTTTGTTTCTTTTCATTTTATTAAGTTGGTCGACATAATATTACAAATGAATATTTTATATTATATTCGCCGCGCCTCGTCCGTCATCTAGAGACACATGCAAACAAATCACAAATTCTCATCTCCGGTGACTTTACACACACTAAACACGGTTAATTGCTTTAGGTACGTTCATTTTGAATATGTCATCGTTTATTTGCATTTTAATTTTACTAATGTAGTTAACATCTGTTGATTAATTCTCACCCAAGATATTGAATTTTGTTTTTATTATTATCTCTTTATAAATGTTTATATAAAGACATGCATGATATATATATTCTCTAGCTCTGTTTGTGAGTAATTTCTATTTTTTAGTTGGTGGTTCACAAACTGTGTTTTTGGCTGTTGTTTGACTTTTAATGCGGTCAAACTTGCTAATTTTTTATAGGGAAAATGATAAAAAAATACATTGAACTTGACACTTTTTACCATTGTATGTTGCCAACTATTTTTTTTTTTCATTGTAACACAAAACTTGACATTTTTTGCTATTGTATGTACTAAACGTCGCACCGTTAGTCCTTTGCACTAACGGTCATTAGTAAATAACTTAAAATTCCGTTTTCTTCCGATTTTACACGTTTCATCCGTTTTCTTACGTTTTTGTCNGGAAGAAAACGTGTAAAATCGGACAAAAACGTAAGAAAACGGATGAAAACGTGTAAAATCGAAAGAAAACGGAATTTCAAGTTATTTACTAACGACCGTTAGTGTAAAGGACTAACGATGCGACGCTTAGTACATACAATAGCAAAAATTGTCAAGTTTTGTGTTACAATGAAAAAATAAATAGTTGGCAACATACAATGGTAAAAAGTGTCAAGTTCAATGTATTTTTTTATCATTTCCCCTTTTTTATAAATGCAGACATGCAAGGATTATTAATTGTGTCATCTTTTTAATTAATAGCCTGGTGGTGGTTAATGGTTATTCAGATGTTTTTTGTAATGTTTTAAAAACTGGTTTAACCGGTTTTTCGCTTACAACCGGCTTCAGGTCACCAACCGGTTCACGGTTCAACTAGACGGGTCAACCCAGGTTTTAAAACACTCTTTTTGTTGTTAAGTTGATTGATGATCTTTGACTTTTATCAAGTCAAACTTACCATTATTCCCTAATTAAAATACTGTATGTAAGGTAATATATCTTTTTCGGTTAAAATAATTTCATCTTTTCTTACTACTTCATGTGGGTCTATTGTACATTTGTGTACTGATGTATCACACCGTCTTCTAAATGGTTAATATTGTCTCTGATGTGGACATTTATTCTAAATTACGTCGGACAAAATGCTAAACCTGGTGTCGACAGTCATTTCTCGTCCACTTATACTTTTATCACTTAAACACAATGCATCCCCTCCATTAAATTAAATTAAATACTACATTGAAAAATCCTCGACCCGAAAATATTAACCAAGTTTTATCATTGTTCCACTAGTATTAAAAATCACTCAAAGTTCAAAACTATTTCATTAAAGTTACTCAAAGTCTTTTTCAACTGCAAAAACCACTCAATTTTTAATATCGTCAAATTTCAATGAATTTTATAAAGAAAATGATAAAAAGTTATCTTTTATAGTTATCTTTAAAGTGTTTAAACATGTATCAAACTATCAATCACTTGTATCTTTGAATAATATATAATCACTCACTAAATTTAACTTTTCCCAAATAAGTTTATATATATGCTACAAAATAATAACCAAATTAAATAGTTGTCCAAAATTTTAAACTATCTTTAAAGTTGACTGATTTACGTAGTGAAAATAAAGTTTGAGTGAATGAGTCAATAATAAAACTTGAGCGATTTTGTAACTAAAACAAAGTTTCAGTGATTTTTGTGGAATAATATTGAAACTTGGTTACTCACTCCGGGGAAGGGATCAAGTAAGAAGAATAATTAGAATGAGAAGAGTAAGAAGTAATTATAACCACACATTTCAAATTAGGAGGGAAAATTTGAAAGAAAATGCATCTACTTTTGTAGGTGCATCTGAAATGTGTGGTTGTGGTTGCTTCTTATCCTTCTCATTTTAATTATTATTCCTATTTGATCCTAACTCACTCACTCCGTCCTAAAATTATCGTCCTTCGATAAAAGACATTCAGTTTATGAAAAATATAATTATTGTTGTTTTTTCACTCTTAATTTTGGCAGAAAAACAATGTTACACTTAACTAATTAATTAATGTCGTATTTAAAGTTAGTAATAAATTAATAATAATTTTAAGCAAAGATAATATCGATCAAACTTTTTATTTACTTTTAGTAATTGTCAATTAAATTGAGATAAAAAATTATTATTTTGGAACGTAAGGACATAATATTTTATGAATTTCACCTAACAATAATAATATTACAAATATAAGTTAAAAAGAAAATAATATTACGAATGAATGAATATTTTAATACATTATATTTCGCCGCGCCTCGTCCGTCGTCCACAACGGAACAAACACATGCAAATACATCATTATTCTCTTCAATTTCGCGTATAATTCACGAAATCTCATCGGAAAAATTCTCCATTGACTTTTATAAACTAGTTTTCTCAAAACTGTATCGTTCCGGTACGTTTATTTTTATTATCTGGTTCATTAGTACGTGTTTTACTTTATTGTAGAATAACTTTATATATCGTTTCATATAAGTCATAGATACAGACATGCATGCAAGGATTGTGTGTGATTTATGTTCTTTTTTATTTTTATTTTTTATAATAGGTTGGTGTTAGTTATTCAGATGTTTTTTTGTTGTTGTAAGTTGATCATGTTTTGCTCAAAAAAAGTTTATCATGTTTGACTTTTGATCTGGTCAAACCTTTTACTTTCTGGATTTTTTTTAACTAGGAATGAATCAAAGTACTATTGACATAATTTATTAATTAACTAGGTAGGATTTGTCTACATTCTGCCTCCCCATACCCCGCCCCGACGGGATTGGGCATGTGCATGTTGTTGTTGTTGTATCGGCCGTATTAATACTTCAATTCGGACATGCAATCCGGTTTAGATGAGTAACGGAAACTCCGCGGTAGATGCATCTTGCATTCTAACTTCACGAGATTTGTTTTACTAAATTAGATTATAATCCAAAAAGCTAAACATTTATCGAATGCATGCTACTTAAGCAAACTTAAATGGGGTAATCGGGATATATAGCGAATTACATTGTTACCAAATTATAAATATGCTGCTTGATTGAGTATATATGTCATAAAACTATAACCCTGTCATCCGGCCTCTTATGACCTTCCCCCTATATATAGCCAATGGTTCTCATCATGCGCATGGGGTCTTTACTCGGCAATGTCTGTAGGAAGTACGTAGTCAACAACCGTGGGAAAATATTTATCCACGGGGTTTTTATAGGAAAGATAAGGCTTGAATTATTGTGAAGCCATTCAGTCGGTTACCTAGTTGTTTTTGCTGAAAAACTTCATGTTCACCTCATTTTTCTTCACCTTTTTTTAGCTGGGTGGGGTTGGGGACACATATTTGCCCGTCTTTGTTTCATTTCAAACTGAAGCTTGTACAATAGCACATGTACAGAGGCTTATTGATGTACCACATTGTCTTCTATACAGTGACTGTCACTGATGTGGACATTTATTCTAAGATTAAGTGTGACTAATACCTAAACTTAGTTCGTCCACTTATCTGTGATGAGCTTAGTTGTAATTTTTACTATGATGGTTGCAGTTTGATATGAGACGGCATACATGAAAAGAAGTTGTCTATGAGGAGGTTTAAATTGTGGAGGAACTTTATAAGGAAAAGAAAAATCCATTATGATTGGGTACATTTATATATATATTCCTTTAAGAATTGTTTGTTGTGATAAATTATGGAGATTGATAATGTTTATCTGACGTGCAGAGCCATTTATAAATGCAGGGACACTGTCGATCCATGAAGAAAATATTCATGGTAGTTGTCTGTACAATAATGTTTTATATTGCGTACAGAACTACTAACTTTCAGCATTCACAGACAGAGGTATGGCACTGCAAATATCTCGTTCATTAAGTACTTTTAATTAAGCTAGCTTGTAGATCATCTTACGCTTTGTTTAGTACCAATTTATTTGTTTTATGTATGGTCATAACTTGCAAACATAGTGATCATAGTGTTTGGATACTAACTAGTATATGCATCACACAAGCTTGAACATGGTTATGAACTTAAGATGCTTAATGAATTTTTGATCTTTTCTGCACGGCTTCACTAGTATGTATCCTTTTCTGTTTTGTCATCAGCTGGACTCAAGATTGCATCCATTCCTCACATCGAAGGTATATTTTGTAGGTCACTATAGTGTCCTAGTGTCAAAATAAGAAAAGAGCATTCTGTTCCTGCATTACCGCTGTTTGACCAACTAAAATTCATCATCTATTTGTTCCTATATTTCGGTTTCGTTATAGCATGAAACTAACATGTTGTAATTTCTATTCTATAGGTATTTTCATTAGCTTACACGGGCTTAAAGGGTTTACCTGATGGTATTGTTGAAGCTAAATCGGACCTGGAATTAAAGCCGCTATGGTCAAGTCATCCAAAATTGAAGGTATCTGCCACTACTCTGGTCCTGTTATGAATGTGTAATATCTGTTAGGGTTGCTCTGCAGAGCATAATTGTGCAGTTATTATTACTTTTCTCTAATCTACAATTGTTATGCATATCAGGCTAATGTTTCCAGCCATCGTAATTTGCTGGCAATGCCGGTAGGTTTGAAACAAAAGCATAACGTTAATACCATTGTGCAGAAGGTATGCACTTGATTGTAATGTCATGTCTACACCTCTTTACGTATGCATAAACAATGTTTAATCGGCGTCGGTGTTTCAGTTTCTCCAAGAAAATTTCACTGTTATTTTATTCCATTATGACGGGAATATGGATGGATGGGGTGNTTTATTCCATTATGATGGGAATATGGATGGATGGGGGGATCTCAAGTGGAGTAAGAAGGCCGTACATATTATAGCTGATAACCAAACAAAGTGGTAAGATTCATGCAACCGCACATAAATGACGACCTTTTCAAGTGGTTGTTAACTATGAATGCCTAAATATTGTATCTAACGATGTTTCAGGTGGTTTGCAAAAAGGTTTCTGCATCCAGCTTCTATTTCCCTCTATGATTATGTATTTCTTTGGGATGAAGATCTAGGAGTGCAGCATTTTAACCCCAGAAGGTACACAGTTGATCTACATTTATATCACCCTGATTTGGTAAAGAACGTCTCACTATGAATGTTAAAGTTTTCCGTTTTATATATTTACAGATATTTGGATATTGTTAAAGAAGAAGGGCTGGAGATATCTCAACCAGCTTTAGATCGAAAATCAACAGAGATACATCATAGGATCACAGTACGGAGGAAAAGACTCAAGTTTCATAGGTGAATGAATTGATTATTGTCTACTCATATGATATCATCTCTAATTGTTTCTGCAAACTAACACCCATATGCTTGTTTACACACAGAAGGGTGTATGACCCTAAAGGTAGTGTGAAATGTACGGTCACTAGCGAGGGTCCACCATGTACTGGGTAAAATTTACATTAATCATTCATAAATGTTTTTGCAAATGTTGATAGCTTACAACCTCTTTGATAAATCCACATATAAATGTTACTGTTTGTGTCTTGTTTTGGATGTACAGATTTGTAGAAGGAATGGCTCCGGTGTTCTCCAGAGCTGCATGGCATTGTGCTTGGCATCTTATTCAGGTTACTTTTTACCATACACGTACCTCGTCAGCTTTGGAATCATATTGCAGTTTTAAAATGAATCGCCATTTAGTTGCACTTACTCTTATTGATTCAACTTGAGTTTTGCTGCGAATATTATTGATTTTCCTAACATTAGCTGTTTGATTATATGTTATGTTTCATGGACTATATATATAATTCTATTCATGTACTTCCAGAATGACCTGGTTCATGGATGGGGAATGGATATGAAACTTGGCTATTGCGCTCAAGTAAGTTTTGCATTCGGGTTGAGAAACAAGTCACTGGCCAGAAATGTGGGAGTTGTCGATATCTCTTGATACCATGCACTGATATCTTTTTCATATTTCAGGGGTCGAGAAATGTGGGAATTGTCGATAGTGAATACGTACTACATCAGGGAATACAGACATTAGGCGGGCCCTCGACTAAAAAGGTTTTCTATCTAACTTTAGTGTCTTATTAACAACGAAAATTCGAAATGCTCACCTCAAACTATTCCTTACAAACAAACACTAACTCATTTAATAAAATCAGCATATTATATGTACCTAACCACATTTCTATGCTCGTTGCAGGATCCAACTGATGTCAATTTGGTTAAGGTATTTTGCTCTCTTCCAACTCCCTCCCCATTTTTCAAGTCATTGCTAGATATGGCAGATGTGGGGTTGAGCAGGTTGGGTGGAATCTTAAATAACCATAATACGACTACAAAAAGTATACTATAAATCTGATAATATACTATTTTATAAAACGATTAAAGAAGCTGCAAACAGTTAAATACACTTTATACAACTTTTAACTCGTTCGATCCAATCCATATTTAGCTATGGTTTTAAAACCAACCACCTATTCAAGATATTAAATTGTTATGCTCATCTTTGCACGTGTTCTGTTTTTCTTCAGAGTCATCGTGCCCTTGATATGCGAACTGAGGTAAGCCAACAACGACTCCATTCATTAATACTCACAACGACTATGAGACAAAATTAGTGTAAAGGAAACATTTCCAACGCAAGTAAATTTCAGATGTCTTGGTTATGATTGCAGATAAGAAGGCAGTCGACATCTGAACTAGAGATATTCAAGCAACGATGGGAAAAGGCAGTCAAGGAGGATCCGGAGTGGGTTGATCCTTTTTTCTTGAGAAAACAAAGATACGAACCACCACCACCACCTACTCCCTACTCATGAGTTTTGATTGTATGCAGTTTTGGTAGATATACAATTCTGTATTAGTTAAATTTGTTATGTAGTCTTTTTGCAGAAGAGTAGTTGCAAGCCGTCATTTAAGGACATGAAAAGCTTCTTTTCTTCACTATAGAAAAAACAGTTTTGTCACGGTTCTAAACCAATGCACGTTTCATGCCTCTTACCCAGTTAGGAGTTAGGACCAAGACACAAATTGGCTAGAACCAATGGACCTGGAAACTATTGAATCAAATGTTTGATGCTTAGATTACGGGATGTTTTAAGTTAGATTATGGTATATACTTATTGGGTCAATGTCACCAGCTCTACGTATCCGTTGGTGGAAAATTAGGTTGTTGGGTGGGGTTTGGAAATGGGTCAAAAATGGCGCCGGTCAAAATGGTCCACTTCTAATAACGGCTCACACAGGTCCAAGACTAGAAGGTCGGGTTGGCCTTCTGATTTTTCTTTTAACTNTATATATAATTCTATTCATGTACTTCCAGAATGACCTGGTTCATGGATGGGGAATGGATATGAAACTTGGCTATTGCGCTCAAGTAAGTTTTGCATTTGAGTTGAGAAACAAGTTACGGACTGGTTTTAATTTTTATTTTATTATCTGGAAATAGGTTTCAACAATAAGTGATCTCTTGATACCATGCACTGATATCGTATTCATATTTCAGGGGTCCAGAAATGTGGGAATTGTCGATAGTGAATACGTACTACATCAGGGAATACAGACATTAGGCGGGCCCTCGACTAAAAAGGTTTTCTCTCTAACTGTGTCTTACTAACAACGAAAATTCGAAATGCTCACCTAGTCACCTCAAACTATTCCTTACAAACAAACACCAACTCGTTTAATAACATCAGCATATTATACGTACCTAACCACATTTCAATGCTCGTCGCAGGATCCAACTGATGTCAATTTGGTTAAGGTATTTTGCTCTCTTCCGATCCATTCCATATTTAGCTGTGGTTTTAAAACCAACCACCTATTCAAGATATTAAATTGTTATGCTCATCTTTGCACGTGTTCTGTTTTTCTTCAGAGTCACCGTGCCCTTGATATGCGAACTGAGGTAAGCCAACAACGAGACTCCGTTCATTTATACTCAACATTAATCACACGTAGATTAATAAGGTTACTTAATACTAAAAATTTCTAGTTGACCAATTATTATTGGGATTATTATATACATCTCGTGATTCTTACAGTATAGAAACATAGCAATTTGTTTCTTCGATAACACAAATAGAAACAATTGTGTAATTGCAAAACAGCGATTATGAGACAAGATTAGTCTAAAGGAAACATTTCCAATGCAAGTAAATTTCAGATGTCTTGGTTATGATTGCAGATAAGAAGGCAGTCGACATCTGAACTAGAGATATTCAAGCAACGATGGGAAAAGGCAGTCAAGGAGGATCCGGAGTGGGTTGATCCTTTTTTCTTGAGAAAACAAAGATACGAACCACCACCACCACCTACTCCCTACTCATGAGTTTTGATTGTATGCAGTTTTGGTAGATATACAATTCTGTATTAGTTAAATTTGTTATGTAGTCTTTTTGCAGAAGAGTAGTTGCAAGCCGTCATTTAAGGACATGAAAAGCTTCTTTTCTTCACTATAGAAAAAATAGTTTTGTCACGGTTCTAAACCAATGCACGTTTCATGCCTCTTACCCAGTTAGGAGTTAGGACCAAGACACAAATTGGCTAGAACCAATGGACCTGGAAACTATTGAATCAAATGTTTGATGCTTAGATTACGGGATGTTTTAAGTTAGATTATGGTATATACTTATTGGGTCAATGTCACCAGCTCTACGTATCCGTTGGTGGAAAATTAGGTTGTTGGGTGGGGTTTGGAAATGGGTCAAAAATGGCGCCGGTCAAAATGGTCCACTTCTAACTAGAAACTCTAGAAACTATAGACTGAAAAACAAAGTCACCACTGTTACTAACCCCACAGATGAAGAAAGGATTGAAAAAATGAAACGAGTTTAATCTCTCATGATCCTCTACATTGTTTAATGGGAATTCAAGTTGGCACAGTTTGACCCGTCCAGGCGTAAATGGCAACTCATACATTTAAGTACCAAATATGGCGGATTTATATCCAAATTTATGTCTGTTGGTGAGTGAGCATGATCATCTATCAAGCCAAGTTCACAAGCCTTACCCACTAGCTAAGTACTTCAGGTTATCTAACATATTTACTTGAACTGTCATCGTCAATATTTGAATCACTGATCTCATTTCTAGCACAAGCATCAACCTAAAAAGATCAGTCGATAAATTGCAATGAATCTATATACACTAAACATTAAGCTGTGCGATCTCATTTTCTTGCTCTTAAAGATCCACCAAACTGTCTTTACTAAACATCCGGTAAGTTAATGGTAAATACATTAGTAAAAAATTATAAATATAACTAAAACCACTTACTAAGATAGAGTTGAGTGTGACTAACTGATTGCCACAAGTTCCCAATTTCGTACAATTTCGATTAAATTAAAACATGAAATAAAACAAGACGTAAGAATCTTGAAATGAGGAAGATTTGAATAGCTTTACTTCTCCTTGTCGGTAGCAGACATTCACGCTTTACGAGGCTGGACCTCCTCATGAGATATTCAATCACCTTGTAATCATACCAAAAAAAAGAAAAATTTGAATTAGCTTCTGTTTTTTTTTTCACGGCAAAGAGATTATATTAATATAACTAGCAAGGTGCTAGGATCACTAAAAGTCTAAAACACCTAAAATACATCAGTTAAAACACCACAACTAAAACAACGAGCACTTCCAAAAAAACGGCCCTTTCTTGCCTACTCAAAAGACGCCTTTCTTAACTTTGATACATCATTGTACAAGCTGTCAATCTATAGTAATGCAATTAAATTTTCATTAACTTGGAATAAAATCCATACCTCACTTGCCTACTGAAAAGGCCCCTTTCTAATCTCTGTCACTCTGAATAGTACCATCTGGCTGATCAAGCAAAAGTATTGTTTCCATGTACGAATGCACCGTGAATGAGAATCGTATTCCAGAAACCCCAATGTCAGTAATGTGTTTTGAGTCAGGTTCATAAATAGCAAGTAGACTAGTATTGTACCAGCTGTCTACATAATGTCCCGGTCTTTCAAATATGATTGCACCAGTGTTTCTGAATCCCAGTATTGTATCTAACGAAGTATCAGGTGCGGCAATGGTGTAAAGCTGAGTAAACGAATCTGGAACGTCATTATCCATCATCCATATATACTGCACAAAGTTGTAGCCCACGAGTGGCCCTATTGTATTCAAGAACAACTAGCGTCTCCCTAAACTTAGAGATGGACAAACTTTTGTTTTTGAAACTTTCTGGGAGACGTGTTTCTCTAAATTCTTCATTCGTTAAATCAAATGAAACAATCAGATCATACCCAGATCTAGTATTGAACCTAACTGTATCAAAAGCAAGCCAATAAATAAACCTATCTATAACTACATGAGACTTTGCTAATCTAATTGTTTCACTTAAAACATTGTTGTATGGACTTCTCCAAGCACGTGAGGTTAATGTAAAAACCTTAACGTGCTCAAGGCGAAAATTTACATCTTCCATGTTTCGGGCCCACTTTGGAATCACGATAATCTTAGGGTCAAGAGTAAGAGGACAAACCCCAAAACCTACAACAGTCTCAGAAAACATACCATACACATCGGGAACAACAATGGCTATACATTTTCTTATTGAAGGATTACAGATAAAAGCCATCATTGTTGCATCACATTTATCATAACCGTAAAAGCATAACAAGCCATGAGAACTACCGACTAGTAGTGAATCCATAAGTGAGCAAGCAGACTCGGGAAGAGTCGGAGTAAAGTTGCGTTGATGAGGGAAAGTTTCATCATCTACAATAGAAATAAACTTATCGAAGGTACCATATAAGACAGAATATTGTTTGTAACTTATATGCAGACGTTGCGGCTGCTGAGCTTGATGATCAGCAATAAACTTAGAGCTGTCAATCAAAGACTTCCATAGTTTTGAGACGGATCTGAATTGAATCAAAGATTTGACAGGAAGCCTTTTCTGTTGGTTTTTAGGTGTTTCTGTGTTCCAGATTAGGGTTAAGATAATCAATGAGTACCGGATATTCACTTGAAATCGTGGTATCACTTTCCAATAGAAACTATTCGACCCTATGCCTGGGTTACACGAATATCTCTATGGGATAAGACCAAGTGATGTTCTTGTTTTAGGCACAAATCAAGAACAGAAGCGTATTCAAGTGTTTAGGGTTTATGTTGATCATACCCATGCAGATGTGTTATGACCTCTATTTATAATAGAGAATACTCAAACCCTAACCCATGGAATTATGTATAATTAACGGCCCATTAATTATATCATAATACTTTCCATAATAGTATGAATCAGTGGTTATAATCGAGCAGTACTTTGATCAGCAGTACTTTGATCAGCAGTACAGTCTAGCAGCAGAGTCTAGCAATAGAGTCTAACAGCAGAGCAGTAGAGTCTAGCAGCAGAGTCTACTAGTATAACCACAATTGAGTCAGGGTGTTCATGGACCAAATGGGTGTACACTCCGTACCTCCAAACCCATTACCAGGTGTGAACTCATCCCTCAAGTGCACTAAATTTTTTCATGATTTCTTCTTGGATTTCAAAGGGTATGTTGTCTGACATTGTAAACTTAATTCCTCTAAAACTATACAAAAGTTAATATATAGGATTTATTATTTTCGATAATAGGTTTAACCCGTTTGTATATATACTAGCAGACATGCATGTATGTTATAGAGATACTGGGCCTGGCCGATACATTTGAAAAAGCCCAGCCCAATATCGTTTGGATCCTGGCTTTAGGAGTTTAGGGCCTTTCGCTAGGCTAACACATTTGCAACAACCCCGGTTTTTTTATAAGGGTACTCGTACTTAAGGTTCTGAGAGTGAGAGTTACATGTCAATCCAGAAGTAACGCAATTAAAGTCGAGCATCAATTATCAAATGATTGCTCGCGCATAACGATAGTAGTGTATTTTTATTTTTTTTTATTAGTAATGGTATTTTGACAAAACAAAATTACTCATTTTGCAAGTTTTTAAACAAATATGTTCTCTTTATATTTAGTATGTATATAGATCATGAGATTTAATCTTATAATTCTTTCGAGTGCTTACTAATCATTGTTGTAGTTGTCCAACAAATATGTAACTGACACACGAATATGATATAGTGATAGTTACTAACCTAACTATCACAAAATTACCCCTCCAAGTTTCATGCCGTGAACATATTACAAGTTACGCATTTATAGATAATCAATCAAACACAAAGTTTGTCCTACTAAAGTACTCCCTCCGTTTTATTATAAGTGTCAACTTCTCATATGCACAACGTTTTAAGAAATTCAACTTTACCAATCAAATATCACTTCTTCCCACTAAAACCTCTTATCATTGGTTAAAATACTAAGTGGACATTTATTTTGGGACATCCTAAATAAATGTGGACACTTAATATGAGACAGAGAGGTCTCTCTCCTTTAATTGGTGTTTGGAACCAGTGTTTTGATTTGCTTATTTTATATACATCCATGTCATTGTGTGGATTTTGTTTTTGTAAAATTTGAGTGGGTGTAGCATTCCTCAATTCAAAAGGGCCCAATGTTTAAACTGAAGTCTTGTGGTTTTTAGTTTGTTCTAGCCGTTCAGCAAATTGATAACCAACTTTGCAAAAGAGTCAATATATAGATATGAAGATATATTTTTCTTTTTTAGATAGCTCTTTGAATCAGCTAAATCTGAGTTTGAACGAAAAAGTTATGAGCAAAACAGTGCAACAGCATTAAAACATGTCATGCTTGTGTTTATATATTCATATTATATATTAGTTCAAAATCTTTTACAATTCTTCATGTGGTTCTTACCCTTGTCATTTTGCTTCACATTGGGAGTACACGTACATTGAAGTAAGCAACGATGCCCTCTATCGAAGGTTTAGCCATATATAGTAAGGATTGATGTGGAGGTTTGCATGAATAATACCAACAGCATTATTTATCTGTTGCAGGGACTGCTTCTCGAGTTGAATTGCTTCCACTGTGTTTTTAATGACGTGAGATTTAAGTAATAACCTACCAAGTACTATAAGGGTCTCTAAAATCTGTGTAACCTTGTAATGCAATGAGTTATAGATTGATATACTAACATTGACGGCGGTTTAATTAGACCTTGAGACGGCCCAGTATTATCCTAACTATCTTGTTTTAGCTTTTCTGAAAGATACTATAATATAAATTCTCACAAACCTCAACGATACAATTTTTGTCCACTGCGAGACTAGAACCCACGACCTTTTTGTTAAGGACGCAACTCTTTGGTAACTATATATTGTACGCAAACATAAGAAAGTTTGTAATCATGTTTTATATACAGTATATCGTTAAAAACCTTTTAAGTTTGGCTGATAATTATTTGTCGGTGTATGTTTGGGTAAAGTTAAGGGGCTACATGCAACACTTTATATCACCTTTTATATATTCCATCACGCCTTATTAATTTGGGGACAGTTTTGTCGCCATGGAACGAACCCTAAAACGAATCAAGATTGATCGAATAAGTTTGTTACCAGATTGCTTACTTATTGATATACTGTCTCGTTTACCGACAACAAAAGACGCCATAAAAACATGTACACTCTCTAAACGATGGCAGCATCTTTGGAATCAACTTCCTAATCTCATCTTTGACTATCCTTTAGTCTCCGGATTCAATTCGCTTGTTGACAAAACTGTAACTCAATCTGGTCAGTTAAACCTCAACAGATTCACACTTCGTAGTTCATACGATGTTCAGTTTGAATCGCAGGTCAATGAATTGATACGTTACGCTATTAATCGTAATGTTCAACATGTCGATGTAGAATTATGGACGAAGAATGAATATTGCTTATCTGAGCATAAGCTAGATCAGATGTTTTATGTCAATCCATGTTTTACTCGTCTTAGTTTGCGCGGCTGCATATTAAATCCTACTCGTGCCATTGATTGGAGAAACCTTAAGTTTTTGTGTATTACACGTGAGAAACTAGGCGAAGATTTGATTGAAAATATATTATCCGGAAGTCCTGTATTGGAAACTTTGGCCTTGCTGTCATGTGATGGTTATAAGCGGCTTGAAATTACTTCTAAGAGTGTTAAGAACTTGGTGTTCGCTGATAGTTTATACAGTAAACATGCTAGGACACGTATTATCGAAATCAATGCTCCTTATATTTTGTCATTAACAATTGCGGGTATGCGGATGTCGTTGAACCTTCTGTTGCTAAACGTGTCTTCTTTACTGAAGGCTGAGTTAGATTATATAAAGGGTGGTAACGAAGAAGAGATGCTACTAAAACTTCGTCATGTCAAGGAGCTTAAAATTAGGAAATCATGATTAATTACAAGTACAACTTCCTTTACTTTGGCAATATTTATTTTCGTAAAAGTTATTCATCATACCCTGAATTGAAGAAACTATACACTAGCATCGATAGTCCTTGTCACAAACACAAGAATAGGAATGTATTTGTTGTTCGTGATAAATTTCTTTGCAAGTCCTATCTTTAGTTTTGTTTGATAACAAAAAATTTAAACAACATTGCATCATTTTAATTTTATGTTATCTTCTCATAGCTTATTCTTTTTTCGGTCAGTTCTCTCTCGTTTGGAAGCTAAAGGTTCATTATTCCATCGAACATGAAGTCGCCTGATATAACTTCGCCTCTATTGTGATAGTAATTCAGATGAAAGTTGAGGCTGGGACAAACTATTGTTTGATCATGGTCCTAATGGTTGATGAGGTTACTGCGTTCCAAATGCATTTGAGTTCATATCTCCGAAGTGACTTTCATTTAGCAGATTTTGAATCATGGTTGGTTTAATTAATTGTTGGAAATATGTTAAAAACTCTTATTAGTTCATAAGGTTGTTGATTCGTGACATGCAATATAATGCTAACAGTTCACATTTTCAGTCCTCTACTGAAATTAGAATGCATGTTTGTATTATTGTTGCTGTAATTAGGTTATTATGGGCTGAGGAAATTTCATTTTGATTATAGTTTTCTGGGTGATATCAGTATTAAATACTTCTGACGTTGCTATATTCCATAGCAAGTCATAGACGCTTTTTATGTCATTCATGCCTTCAACAGTAGCTCCCGCATCAATCACAAAACCAAAATTCTAGCAACTGATATGTAGCATCATGGTCCTACCTTGAATCATGACATTCATCATCGTTCCCACTCCAGTGATCCTGGCCATGCCAGTTTTGGTATATTCTTTTACTCTGTCGATCATGTCCTACGCATTTCTTGATGCCTGCAAAGTTACTGTCGGCAATAGAGTGGATGACACGTGGCAGGATATCTTGACCGGTTCGGGATGGATCATAGTAAACCACTGTGGGACCCATTGGGAGCACAAGTACTGGAAAGTAAGCAACGATGCCCTCTAGTGAAGGTTTACCAATAGTAAGGATTGATGTGCAGGTTTGCATGCATACCAACAGCATTCCTTGGCTATTGTAGGGACTGCTTCTCGAGTTGAATTGCTTTCACTGTATTTTTAGTGACATTAGATTTATGTAATAAACTACCAAGTACTATAAAGGTCTCTAAAATCTGTGCAACCTTGTATATATATGTAATGAGTAAAAGATTGATATACTAAGATTGACGGCTGTTTAGACCTTGAGACGATCCAGTATTTGCCTAACTATCTTGTTTTAGTTTTTCTGAAAGATAACTATAGTATATAATCTCACAAACCACAACGATGCAAATTTTGTTCACGGCGAGACTTGAACCCACGACCTTTTTGTTTATATATTGTACGCAAGCATAGAAAGTTTGTAATCATGTTTTATATATATCGTTAAAAGGGTATTTTAAGTTTGGCTGATATTTATTTGTCAGTGTATATTTGGGTAAAGTTTAAGGGGCTAAATGCAACACTTGATATCACCTATATATATTCCATCACGCCTCATTAATTTGGGGAGAGTTTTGTCGCCATGGAACAAGCCCTAAAAGGAATCAAAATTGATCGAATAAGTTTGTTACCAGATTGCTTACTTATTGATATACTGTCTCGTTTACTGACCACAAAAGACGCCATAAAAACATGTACAGTCTCAAAACGATGGCAGTATCTTTGGCATCAACTTCCTAATCTCATCTTTGACAACCATTTAGTCTCCGGTTTCAATTCGCTTGTTGACAAAACTATAAATCAATCTCGCCAATTAAACCTCAACAGATTCACACTTCGTAGTTTCGCATATGATGTTCAGTTTGAATCGCAGGTTAATGAATTGATACGTTACGCTATTAATCATAATGTTCAACAAGTCGATGTCACATTATTGAGGAAGAATTATTACCTAACTATGCATAGGCTAGATCAGATGTTTTATATCAATCCATGTTTAACTCGTCTTAGTTTGCGCGGCTGCATATTAAATCCTACTCGTGCCATTGATTGGAGAAACCTTAAGTTTTTGCGTATTACACATGGGAGACTAGACGAAGGTTTGATTAAAAATATATTATCCGGAAGTCCTGTATTGGAAACTTTGGACTTGCGCAAGATGTTATGTCATGGTTATATGCGGCTTGATATTACTTCTAAGAGTGTTAAGAACTTGGTGTTCGCTGAATATTTATGCATGGCACGTGTTGTGGGTAGGGAACGTATTATCGAAATCAATGCTCCTTATATTTTGTCTTTAACAATTGCGGGTGTGCTGATGTTTTCGAACCTTTTGTTGCTAAACGTGTCTTCTTTAGTGAAGGTCGAGTTAGATTATATAAAGGATGGTAGCGATTTAGAACAAGAAGAGATGCTGAAAGGAATGATACTAAAACTTCGCCATCTCAAGGAGCTTAAAATTACAACTGCGTGTTTACATGTACAACTTCCTTTTTACTTTGGCAATATTTATTTTCGTAAAAAATATTCATCATACCCTTTAGTACTATTCTTGTAATCAGTTTGTTGTTACATAGATATGTACATTGCTGAATTGAAGAAACTATAAACTAGCATCAATAGTCCTTGTCACAAACACAAGAATGCATTTGTTATTCATGATAAATTTCTTTGCAAGTTTTATCTTTAGTTTTATTTAATAACAATAAACAGACATCGCATCATTTTCATTTTATGTTATCTTCTCATTGTTTATTGTTTTGTCGGTAGGTTCTCTCTCGTTTGGAAGCTAAAGGTTTCACTATTCCATCGAATATGAAGTCGAGCCTGATATAACTTTGCCTCTATTGTGATAGTAATTCAGACGAAAGTTGAGGCTGGGACAAACTATTGTTTGATCATGGTCCTAATGGTTGATGAGGTTTATCTGTTGTTGGCACTTTGAATTTTTGTTTTGTTTTTACTAGAAATTGTTACTGCGTTCCAAATGCATTTGAGTTCGTATCTCCCAAGTGATTTTCATTTAGAAGATTTTGAATCATGGTTGGTTTAATCGTAAAACTAATTGTTAGAAATATGTTAAAAGTCTTATTGGTTCGTAAGTTTATTGATTTGTGACAAGCAATATAATGCGAACAGTTCACATTTTCAGTCCTCTCCTGAAATTAGAATGCATGTTTGTATTATTGTTGATGTAATTAGGTTATTATGGGCTGAGGAAATTTCATTTTGATTATAGTTTTCTGGGTGATATCAGTATTTAATACTTCTCAGATGTCAATCTTTAACAACTTTATCAGCATGGCTTAAGGAGCATCATTTGTTGATCAAACACTAAGGATTAGTTTAGTCGGACGAGAGTACACAGAGCATTCTTGCTAGCATGATTCAGCACTACGTAGTTACATTATAGCGTTCATGGCATGGAGAGGCACATGATCAGTCTGATTGGGAAGTGCTATTCCTCAATCATGGCCTTTACTGGTTTTGTTTGACTTCGGATGAAATATTATTTGCTTACCTTTGTGTGCCTAGTGGAAGTCTCGGCAGGTCACTTAAGATGCAACTGTTGACGTTCTAACTTTAGATGTCATTCACTAACTTTTTGCTACACATTTTCCGCACCTGTTTGAAAAAGTATATATAGTGCGCATATAGTTTGATATCTTTTCTATAAAGTAATTGAATGCAGTGTGATCTGTTTCAGCTTCATCATGACAGAAGTCAAGCTTCGTAACAAATTTGTTCGTTGTTTTATATAAATCTTCAAAAGTTCCCTCATCTTCATGTTTCATTTTCCTGTCTTTATCCTACAGTCTGTCACACTGCTAATCACTTGCCTGTATCTAAGAAAATAATCAATTCTCGAAAGATGTTCACACTGCACATACCTTCTTATTGGTGTTCGTATGTAGGTCAACAAGGTAATGTTAACCTACTAATCAAATGTCGTAAATGCGTCAATAATGACAAAATAAAAGAATCATGTGGCTCCTAATTAGTGCGCTTTAGGCGCCGAGCGAGAAAGGTCTCTTCTTTCGTTTCGGTTTATTCACTGATCTGAAACTTAGCACTTGTTTTCTTATTGATTCCAAGGGCGGCGGCGTTCTTGAATGAAGTCTATCCGAACCGAATTATAACTCTTCATAATGATAACAAGTGACAATTGACAGTCGATAGCTTTAGTTCAAACAACTGCTAGAATGTTGCGATTTTCATGAGACATAATAAAAAGTTTATTGCATTTCAGGAGGCCAAGGACATGTATGTAATAAGGAGACACCACTTAATGCTCTAGATACCAACAATAGCACCAACAACTTAGTTTTATGTTTCACTGCATAATAAAACACAAGTATTAACAGAGAAAGCTATCATGAACGACACAAATTACAACAGAGCATCAAACTTTATGTAAACAATAAGACAATCACGAGTAGAGACTTATTCTTAACTCAAAACTTGCAAGACTTTTAGATAAAGATACAAAACAAGAACTCTTCACATTGTACTTTAACTGATCTAATAACGGCCTACAAGCAGAAAATCATCGTCTTCAAGAACTTGGACATCTTTCTCTCCTATGAAGTGCTCCCGCCCAATTTCCTTGACTATATTTACAAACTCTACCCTTTTCGCCAAAGGAAGAGGTACATATGGTAGCCGAAAGATAGGTCTTATGACCCCTAACTGAGCTAAAGCGGTGTTTACCCCTATTGGGTTTGGCTCACAAAAAAGCCAGCTTATCAAAGGCAAAAGCTTTTTGTTCAGTGAAGGATTTTTACCGTTCGACAGTAGCTCACGCATCAATCCCGGAACTAAGTTGCTAGTAACTGATATAACCCCTGTAGCATCATGGTCCCACTTTGAATCATGACACTCGTCATCGTTTCCGCTCCAAACTGTAATTCCATTTTTGGTATACTCTTTTACTCTGTCATGTCCCACACATTCCTTGATGCCTGCAAAGTTGGTACTGTCGGCAATGGAGTGGATGACACGTGGTGGGATGTCTTGACCGGTTCGGGATGGCACATTGTAGATGATTGTGGGACCCATTGGGAGTACGCATTGAAAGTGAGCAACCATACCCTCTAGTGACGTTTTACCATAGTATGGGTTGATGTGAAGAGCTGCATGCATTCCAACGGCGAATCCTTGTTCAGTTGCGTGGACTGCTTCTCTAGTCGAGTTACTTCCAGTGTTTCCAATTACCTGAAATTTATGTGGCGATGTAATGGTTAGTTCTCTAAGACATGTGCATTAAAGATTGATATCCTAGTAATAGTAGGTATAGTATTGCGACGACCTTTATGGCAGTACCAAAGCAATTGATGGTGTGTCCAATAAGCATAATGTGTTCATCCCAGCTCATCAACTGACCTTCACCGGTGGTACCACCAACAATCACACCGTCAGCTCCATCCTCGATTTGCATGTTTACCAAAGAATCATAAGCCTCTAAATCAAATCTCCCATCAGGTAAGTATGGAGTTTTGATGGCTGTAATCAGCCGGAGTGATTTAATGTCATCTGTTGAAGTCCTGATATCAAAACAATAAAATGAATGGCATGATCTGATATAGAAGGGTCACAATTCTGAGCAAGAAGCAACTTTTTGTCAAAGCGGTGAATTTCCCAAAATTCAGATTATTATATGCAATGCACGATTATATTGCAGTAGTTAGTTTATTATTCTACATCTTTATGTTGTGGTGGCTCAGTCAGTATATGGGAGACATAGTTCAATTAAAGGTGCATAAGTATACGGTATACCTGTTCTTAACTTCATAACTGCGCATCGGTAGGTGGAAATTGGGAACAATAGCTGCAGATGGGGGAGTCCATCTCGACCTCCTTAACAACATTAAGCAAAAAAAGCATTTAAGCAGCAGCCGAAAATATTATCCTTTGCAAACACGTACTTGGTAGCACCAAACTTTGAAAAGAAAATGCAGGTCATGACTCCATGCACATGAACCTTATATGTGAACATGTAATACGTTACACTAGCGACGGTTGATAACAATACTCTGGCTCTAATTCTGTTTTTATTTGTTTTAACTTTCTTTCAAGTACCCTTTTCTTTTTTTTAAATGTTACCATCTGTTGATGGTTTCTACCCAATCCACAAACCGATACAATATATAAAACTAAAAGAAGTGTTAAATCTCCAGCAAAATTCCCAACACTATTCTGTTTTGTACCAGAAACTCAAAAAAACCTCAGATACGACAATCTCAAAACACACACATAGTAAACCTCTTAGACAATGCAACAAACTTAGGGGGTGTTTGTTTCGGCTTATGGTTTATTTGGTTTTGGGCTTATGTTTCATAAGCTCGCTTTTTGTGGCTTATTTTGAAACTTTTTGGCTTGTATAAAGTTTCATAATAAGCCACAAAAAGTGAGCTAATAAAACATAAGCCTGCTATATAAGCCGAAACAAACATCCCCTTATTTTATTTTTATCTTTTGAAGAGCAACTAACTATCTACGTCCTAAGTAAGACTTGAACCCACGACCATTTGTACGGGGAGCTTCTCACACAACAAACTTATTCGCATAGACTAAATTTAGGGAGTGTGTAGTAAAGCTTATTATGCATACTCTAAAAGCTCCAAAATTGTTTAGTTAGCTTTTCTTCCTAATAAATAAGCTAATAACATAAGCTTCACCTAAACACTTTGGATAACACTATTAGCTAATGCAAGCAACAAAAAATACTTATATTAATACATAAACAGTAACATTAAAAAAGATTACCTATTTTGAGTATGATTTCTACACGAAATGAAGGTCTTAAAAGCACAAATTTGCTGACACGACACTGACATCTTTCCAAAATTACTACAAACAGAATGACTTTTTATTGTCGTCAAATTAAAATGCGGCGCGTTACAGAAACCCTAAGGTTTGGTTTAAGAACCTTGTTGTTCAACAATGGCTGCTACTGCGAAAATGTTTTTGGATATCAGTTTTGGTCCTCGAGTTATTAGACTTTATTTATTATGTCCTCGTAATGTTATATTGTCCGTTCATATTATGTTTTGAGGTTCGAAAATGTACCTTTCAAACACACTCGTTTATCTTGTGCACGGACTTAGGGGGTGTTTCTTTTTTATCTTAGCTAAGGAATTGGGTCCACACATAAATTTAATAGTATTTCTTTTTGATGTAGGACCCATTTATTTCTATTAATTCCTCTATATCCATAAGGCAAAAAATATGAACTCCTCCCCAACAATAGGTTGCAAGAGACGTGGACCCCATAGCCACTTAATCTAGAAAAAAAAAGAAACACTCCCTTAGTTTTACTAGTATCTTGTACGTTTGGAGTTGTCGAACTATGGATCATTCGAATGATGAGTTTTATCTCTCTATCATAAATAAAAACTGAAAAGTTATTATATGACACATATGTGAGCATTAGTTGTCATGGCTCAAGCAGTTTTGACATCTAGCGCTAATTCAGTATTCTATTTTTTTTTTACATTCATCTATCAAAATATACCCACACTCTCACTCAAACTATTTTCACTTTTTAAGATTCTTAGTTTTATTTTATTTTTTCAATTTTCAAATCAACTAGCATGTGGTCTAGTGGGTAAAGCTTAAAGAGTTAAGTGAGCCAACTGTGAGAGTAGTACCGGTTTGGGTGACCTACCGGAAAGTCCTCACATGGGGCAGGACCACATGCTCTGTTGAAACCATCCCCCCACCGCAAATGCTCAGATTGACTGGTCAGCGAGGGGCCTCCTGGAGAAAATGGTCAAGGTTCATAGCCCACCTCCTGATAAGTACAGTCACTGGGACAGGTGCTCATTGCCTGGGGCCGGGTCCTTAGGGGAGGGTCCGGTTGGCATCCTTAGGATGCATGGGACCAGGGTGATCCCACCGATCTTCACCTTTTGGAGAACTATTTTTTTTTTATTCAAATAAAAATACAAATTACATTAAAAAAATTAACTTTATATATATATTTTTTTAAAATGCTCTTTTTATCTTATTACTCAACACACGCACTCTCTCTCTCAAAACACACACTCTCAAAACCTATTTTAAATCAAAATAAAAAATAAAATAAAAAAAGTTGGACTTTTCTTATATGACACCGCGTCAGTTAACTTACGCCGGAAATGACGCCGATAAGGCTTTGGCGTAGGCTTTTTCAAATCAATTTCTTTATGTCTGGTAGCGTTCTTCGAGTGACAACATAAGAATCGTCAAAACCAACATGGCAGAATTATGCTTCGAACGTATATATAACTTCGTTCTTGACCGTTTTGTGTCATCTTGTTGAGCAAAAGGACAAATAAGATAATGTTGATTTCTTGTTAAATTCTTTGAAATCACGCAAAAGTTAAATTTAGCCAACAAACTAAATCCATACGATACGCTGAAAGTAACCAAACAAGAGTATGGGACAAATTATGCATCACATTGTTCATCCTAGGACAACTTTAGTTATATAACCAAAGATCATCATGTTAAAATAATAGAGAACGTGGCTAAGTGGCTATCATAATTCGTTGACAACTAAATACAACCAAAGTCTTTAATTATATTCTCAAGCAATGCAGCTTTATTATCATTTACTAGTAACAAAAAGTGTTCGCAACTCATAATTATATGCAGCTCCGTATGATGTTTTGGTTAGTTTTAGTTTCGATATCCAGCGATATGATCATATGATTGACCCACGTTTGAAGAATGGTATTATTATTTAATCAATGAATGGCATAATGAGTACTTTATGTAAACATGTCACATGTGCATATGTTAAAGTGCTCAGAGAAATTGATAAAGAGCAATATCGTAACACATGGAATAGCTAAAACTACTTATGGATGTAGACAGGTAGAAAATGATTTCGATGAGTAGGAATATACAATCCATTTATAAAATATTAATTCATTTAGACTGTTTTTACGTAGTAACGTACTTAATAATTTAAAGTGGCAGTATTTTTAGGTTTAACTTGACTAGAAATCAAATTTTTACTATAAAATCATTTCTGTTTGTTCTAATAAGTCATATGCGAACAAACTTATACGAGTTGTTAAACAAGACCCAGTTCCATATCACTAACAGGACGGATCAGAACTCAAAGTTCATCAGTGTACTTTTTTTTTTTTTTTTTTTTTTTTTTTTTTTTTTGATAAAAGTACGATTCTATATAAACTAATGAACAAATTAAGAAGACGTGTATTTATTTTGACATATTAGTGGACTAAATAAAAAAGACATGTATTTATGTGACATAAAATTTCAGAACCAAGTTCATTAAAAAAATCAAAACGTTTAACAAAAATTTACGTTAAACGGCAAACATCCATCGAGTTTCATAAACCCTCTAAAACCCATTTAGGCCCGCCTTTGATCTAACAACAGGGGTGGACTTACATATAGACTTTGGGGGGCGGTGCCGCATGGCTAGCCGAAAAAGTTGAGATTTTAGTATAATTTTTTTTTTTATAATTTTGACCTTTTTTCGAAAGTGACCCCACCCAAAAGTTAAATTGCCCCCACTCACGCACTAAAACCCAACATTCAACACTTTAAAACCTTATAAATCGTTCATCTCTAAGTAACAATACTCGATTTATCATTTTGATCATAGTTTTTTTTCTTCCACATTTTCTTGCTATTGTAAAGAAAAAAAAAATAAAAAATAAATAAATAAATAAATAAATTTGCCCCCATAACCTATTTTCCTGGGTCCGCTACTGTCAAACAAGAAATACTTGAATATACACAAAGGATATTTGTTGAGCTTCGAAAATGAATTGTTTGTGATATTTTGAGCACCGACCGTGTATAAATAAGAGATTGTTCCTACTAAACGGATTTAAATATGAAACAAAGATGTAACACTAATGATTTTATATTTCAACACGCTTATCCTCATTTATTCTATTGATTTAGTTAGACACATATTTGTTTATGTTTACTATTATAGAAAAGTTCTTACAACTACAAACATTTAATTGCTCTCTAGGCATTGAAGTATCCCGTGAATTACAAACGGGTCCTTTTAAATTTGACAGCCTAAATTATTGCTCATGGTTATGTTTGAGAAAATTAACGTTGTTTGAGAATTGTTAGAATGTTAGCCAAAGATGTAAGTTAGTTATATTTGAAATATCCACCATACTTGCGATGGGACTTAGTCTGATCGATTTGGCTAGATAGTTTAAAGTTAAGGAGTGTACGACGAAGGAGTGCTACCATTTTTCATCTAATATTGGATGCAAGTATTACTATTAGCATTTGGCTTTATAATATCATTTGATAAAAAAGTTGCAACTACCATAAGGTGGAAACAATTATAAGATCATAAGTTAGATTTTAAGTGCTAAGGGCCCGTTTGGTTTGTAGATGGGTTTAGATTAAGATTTGGGTTTAAATGTAAAGTTGTAGATTAGGATTTGTATTTGGAGAGAGAAAATATATTATAAAATTAATAAAATATATTTTATTATAAAATTATAATAAAATAAAATAGTTTTAAAATGATTTAATATTTGAACTTTGTTACCTTTATATTTTTATTACTAATAAAAAGAGAGATGAATGGTGGTAAGTGGCTATGGTCCCACAAAAAGAAGAAAGAGAATTGTAATTGTCAGAAAAGTAGTGTGCATGTGTGGGATTTCCGGAAAGTATTATACAAAGGGATGAATACCAATTTAAAAAGTAGACCCCCTGTACCAAACAATTGATTTGGCTGTGCAACCTAATCCCATGGGCTAACACCTAATACCAAACGCACCCTAAATGTTTATAACTTTATCTTGTTAGCGTTTCATCAGGAGTATAAAATAAAACCTGAAAATTAAAAGTTTGTTGCAAAACAAAAACACAATTTTAAAAACATAAACATTTCTAAACATTATATAAAAGATTTGTCGCAAAATAGAGTCGATATAAAACAAATGAACTTTCTCTCACTCGATTTTCAAACAATTAATGAAATCTATTAAACCGATGATAAAGTTTACATTAAAAAGTGTATGACAAAACTAGTTGTAGGATAAAATCTAGCAAATTGAAGAAAAATCTAACATCCATCTCTAAAATCACTTAAAAAAGCTTTTGATTTTAAAAGCTCATTTAAACTTATTATCTCGCAAACTCTTACAAACGTAACTTTAATCACCACTAAATACCCTAATTCTAAAACAAAAAAGCTTCTCACAAGATTATTGAGGTGTAAACCTCCCTTGTTGTACATTTGTAGCTGACTAGGAAAAAATGTTCATAACAATCACGAGTATACCTTAATTAAGCTACACACATTTAGGGCTGAGAGCATTATAAACCGCGGACTGGACCAAACCAAGAAACTAGACCGACCGGACCGGACCGAACCGGATGTATGTAGGTCTGGTCTTCAGTCCACCCTTCTAATCATTTTCGGTCTTTGGTCCGTCATGTCCAGGTCGATCTTACACATAACCGGACATTATGCTTTGTTGGACCGGACCGATCCGCCAAACATTTTCGTCCGGTCTTTGGTCCGATGTTTTAAGCGAAATCGGTTTTTGGTCCGGTCTGATTATTGATTTCGGACCGTGCTCAGCCATCTGCCTTTCTAACACTCGTCATTTTCGGATAAATTTGATTATGTAAAGCTATAAGGGAGGTGGGAGTGGGCACGGGAAGGCACGTGAGTGAAGCCTTCATCCACGAGAATACCGCCGCCGGAGGGTCCNTTTTTTTTTAACGTTGCAACTTTATTGTGAGTGAGTGAAGGGTGAGTGAAGTGATGCCTCTAAAAATATGAGCGAGTGATGAAAAAAGTGGGTGAATGATGTGGCATAAGGGGATTGGTTGAGAGTGAGTGATGAGAGAGAGAATATGGACTGAAAGAAAAGAAATAGCATAAGGACCAGTTATGCAATATCATCATGACTTTAAAATTAAAAGAAAAGAAAATTACATAACAAAACCACAAGCGAGAAGTCATCGATTTACACACACACTCATTCTCACCGTCATTGACCCTCCCCAAAAATACACTCTTTCACACACTCGTACACACAGGTACTCTCTCTCTCTATATTATTTGCTTATCAATTAAGTTATTATTTTCATCTAATCAATTAACAGATCACTTATTAATAATCTCTCTCTGTATAATAATAATAATAATAATAATAATTTTCAGTATATCCAGATAAACTAATGGCTGGTCGATACGATCCCAATCCTTTTGACGACGGCGATGAAGTCAATCCTTTCGCTGTAAGTTTGACCTAGGGTTTCGATTTCGTTGACCTGCTTTCTAGATCTGGATTATTTTCCTATTATCGATAACTTATTTTTTTAGTTGTAGTTAATAGATGTTGTTATGGACCTGATTTGTGAGATTCTGTTATTTCTTAGGTATAGTATGGCGAGTTTGTCTGTTAGGATTTGAAGTGATTTAGTTTGTTAGATTTTGTTTGTTTCCGTGATTAGCGGTCTCGATAGTTTGTTCAAGGAAAATTAAAAAGTGAACATGTAAAAGTATGTGTGAATAATTAAATATCGGTCGGTGGTGTTAGAATTAGAAGTTACTTGCACGCAGTTATAATTAGGATAGGAGGTGCCGATCTCGGTATTTTTTGTTTGGGAGGAGCTGAAAATTGCCGGTAATAGTGTGTGTAAGTGTAGGTTGGTTGTGCTAGGATCATGAATTACTTGTGGAGACAGTAGTAATAGTATCCGTAAATGTCGGTCAGTTGTGCTTGGGTCATGAATTAGATGTGAACTCTAAGATTACTATAGGGTAAGACGAAAGACTAGTGGCATTTGTACGGAGATTAAATAAGAAAAACAGTTACGGTGTCAGAAGAATATGATTCACGCCGCTTAATTGTTTTGAATGTTCTCTAGAGAAGTTAAATTGAGTCTAAGTTCAAGTGAGGCTTCATAGAGTCTGTATGTTGTGGTTTGTTTATAGAGTTATCAATTAAAAACGGTATGATGTCTTGTAATAAGTTTAGTGCTAATGTGAAATAATATTTGCGTGTAAACAGGATGGAAACAAAGGAGCTGCTGGCAAGACAAATTACACCGGAGGTTCATTCTACACAACAGTATGTCTTAACACCTTTTCGTTGTTTGTTCATAGTAATAATGGACATTATAGCAATTGTTTTCTTCGTTTTTTGTGGTACATGCAAATATGCAATGATGTTTTTATATTTTTTTTTGGGTAAAGGGGAGTAATCCTGCACCCTGGTAAAATAATGTTTTTATATTTAGTCTGCCATCATACATATTTCTGATATATTGACTGTTTTACAGAGTGTTCCCGCTGCTACAAACTCCCGGCTGTCTCCTCTTCCTCATGAGCCTGCAGATTTTTATGACAGGAGTGCCCCAGTTGATATTCCTCTTGATTCAGCTTCAGTAAGTTCAGCTGTTGAACCTTACTTATTTTAATCTAAAACTTCAAAAGGAGCTAGGCAGTTGAGTGATCTGTAATGCGAATTAACTTGATGTGTAAGCGGTTCATTGTAACTTGCGGAATATAATTAGATAATACTAACAGGTGATAATTGAAATTTTGATATGGTACGAGGGGAAGGGATCCGGTGAGAAGAAAAACTAAAATGAGAAGAATAAGAAGAATTTCTAGCCACACATTTCATATAAGAGGGAGAATTTTAAGGGGAGATGCATCTATTTTTGTAGGTGCATCTGAAATGTGTGGTTTCTCATCCTTCTCATTTTAACTTTTCTTCTAATTTGATCCTAACTCATGGTACGAGTATATGACCACTTTTTGAATAACATCCGTCCATCGAATACAAGTTATTTGGGAAGGGATTGGAAATATGAAGTTAAGGAAATCCAGTTGATGGAACACTAGTTAGGGGTTACGTATTTTGTATTGTTTAATTTGAATATTAGTTTTCGGTTGAAGCAACTTACTGCATAGGCCCTTAGACCAAGGGGACTACTAATCAAAGTGGTGAGCAGGCGCTCAATGCCTAGATGGCTAATTAAATAACCCTTGGTTGGGATTTGTGGTAGATTGTTCTAGTACATTATTTACTGCTACTTGTTTTTACTAACCAATTTTTATTTGTATTACGTTTTTGAAGGATTTGAAGAAGAAAGAGAAAGAGTTGCAAGCTAGGGAAGCGGATTTGAGAAAGAGGGAAGAGGTACTACTCGAGAAAAATTGTGTACACATATATCTGTTTGTAGTGATGTTAATATAGCTATGTTCTGGCATGTTAATCACACGCTAAATGTTGCATATATAAGAAATTAAAGACACTATTGCAATGTGGTTCAGTGACACATTTACATGTGTGGTCTTCAAAATTATTTGTTTAGAAATGACAAGTTGTTTTCTGACTTTGAAAAATCACTGTTCTCTGACAGTAATGTTCGATAAATATTCCAATTCAGGCTTTATCAAAGATATTGAGAGTGACTTTGGTTTTTGCAATTTAGAGTAATGTTCGATAAATATTCCAATTCAGGCTTTATCAAAGATATTGAGAGTAATGTTCGATAAGTAACTAGTTTTTCAATTTAGAGGATTCTATCTTATGGACGTTTCTAATTTTTGACCAATCATGTGCAGCTAGTAAAACGCAAAGAAGAGGCAGCTGCACGAGGTATGCTGTGTTATATCTTTTTCAAGATTGTTTGTTATTGATTATGTCAAGTCTTCCAAGAACTTTGTTTATATGGTCAATGGGCATTAGCAACTAAAATCTCTCTTCTCTTTTTCAGCTGGTATTGTTATTGAGGAGAAAAATTGGCCGCCATTCTTCCCCATTATTCATCACGATATTGCAAATGAGATCCCAATCCATTTACAGAAACTGCAATATGTCGCATTCACGACGTACTTGGGTATGTTAACATTTGCATATAATGCATTTAAATATTTGAAAAATATCCCCCTATAATAATAATAATCTTTCTTTCGCGAGCAGGGTTGGTCCTCTGTCTTCTGTGGAATATCATAGCCACAACAACAGCTTGGATTAAAGGAGAAGGTTTGTGCAGATCAGAATTTTGCTATAAACTTTTCATGCTATTAACCTCTGCTACATTTCTTACCTGTGGAACCGTTATCTGGAAATTATATTAATATGAGTTTTCATCTGGCAGACCCAAAGATCTGGTTTCTTGCTCTTATCTATTTCATATCTGGAGTTCCAATGGCCTACGTGTTGTGGTACCGGCCTCTCTACCGTGCATTTAGGTAAATCCTTAGTCTCTGCAAATCAATCTTCACATATACACCAAGTTAAAGATCACTCATTCACTCTGTTCTGGGATAAACAGATTAGGCATATTGGTACACCATAACTTGATTATTTACAAAATAGCCGAAGTTGGAATAATCTAATATTTTAAAATTAAAACTTATGCAACTTTCATGATATGGAGGGTGTACAGGCAAAATAGCTTCCATTTCATTTAGTTCATGTAACATTTGTATGTGGGTACCGCATATATAGAGCAGTGGGGGCACACCGTTTACTTTGTGTGGAAAGAAACTAAAATGAGACCATCAAAATGCTAAACAGTTAGGAGAAGAAACTGAAAGAAAGTTCTAATTATCATTGGCATTAAGAACTAAAGTAGAATCTATAACTCTATAAGATGGGGATCTGAAAAAATTGGTATTAACGATTTGAATCTTACTCGTTATCTTTTGTTGTAAATTGTATCGCAGGAGTGAAAGTGCATTCAAGTTCAGCTGGTTCTTCCTGTTTTACTTGGTAAGATATTCATTTGATCATAATAATATCTTGTATTGGCTATTACATTCTCATGAATAACATGTCATTCTTTATGGTGTGTGTAGGTTCATATAGGCTTTGTCATCTTTGCTGCAGTAGCCCCTCCTGTTGTCTTTAGGGGCAAATCTCTTGCGTGAGTTCCACATCCCACTTCTACTTTTTGTCATTCCTTGGTTTATTTAATCTTCAATCTGACAGCTAGAATGGTTCTCAATATCTTGACCGAATCAAGTCTTGCCATTTTCGGTTCAGCTTGACTCGGTTTTATTTGTTGACGAGTAAAGTTTAATAATATCTGTAAACAAGTCAGAGCCTCTAAATGAATGGAGAAAGAAACATGGTTCACATTGTCTTGGTCATAAACTAAATTGAGCCCTCTTTATCAAATGCAGTACTATAAGTAGAGGATTCTAAAGTAGATGAT
The DNA here is from genome assembly GCA_014162995.1 of Artemisia annua. Classification (NCBI taxonomy): domain Eukaryota; kingdom Viridiplantae; phylum Streptophyta; class Magnoliopsida; order Asterales; family Asteraceae; genus Artemisia; species Artemisia annua. The sequence continues at coordinate 83,805 of LBNU01018870.1, forward strand.
TTTGAATATCTTTTTGTTGTGTGAATTAAGGAACATAGCAAAATGCAAGCGCACATTTTAGAATTCCAAATTTTAAATTGAGTCCTCTATCAAATGCAGTACTAGACCAATCAATTAAAGTTCAATCTAACGCAAGTTTCTTCTTTTTCTCTTAAACAGAGGGATCTTACCAGCAGTCGACCTTGTAGGCAAGCACGCATTGGTTGGGGTAAGTTTTTGTTGCAGTATGTCAGTTACGGTTTTTTGTTTTCTTAAGTGTATGCTAATCCGGTGTTGCTTCTTTGTAGATCTTCTATTTTGTTGGATTTGGGCTATTCTGTCTCGAGTCTCTGCTCAGCATCTGGGTTATTCAGGTCCGTCTTCTTTTCTATTTGCATGATATAAAATATTAATGGTAGTGCACTAGTCAAATGCCAGCTACGAGCCTACGAGAAAATAGGTTGCAATGCCTGGGTCGAGGCATAATATGTTAATAAGTGCTCCAGTATTTATATACCTGATGGTTCTTACTTCGTTATGATTCTTCTTGCTATGCAGCAAGTATACATGTACTTCAGGGGAAGTGGCGCAGCAGCAGAGATGAGACGTGAGGTTGCTAGAGGTGCAGTACGGGCAGCGATATGAGTCACATGACGTGGGATGGGCCGATGGACACACATTATAAATCATCGAACAGCAGGGAAGAGGCAACCATGATGTTAATTCTCAATTTTTACATTTTGCGGTGTTTTTTATTTTATGAAATGATTTATATGATGTAAAAGTATAGAAAGATGTCAGAATCTAGTAGATTATTACCTCTGTAAATCTTGTGTTATATGGTACCTTGATTGCTCTGATTTGCTTACAAGACATGATTATGTTTGATTCTTAACATTCATATCTACAAGGCCTGTAGCAACTCCAAGTAAGCAACCACCTTGGATTTGGTCCTGGGTCTGCCATTGTTATTCTGGGTATGTTGTTTTTTTGTCTATCTCGAATAAACTGAGGCCAATTTGAATAAGCGACTTGGAGAACAGACCCGGTTACCGAGACATGGCAACTCGTTCACAAAGAAACCAAGTTATAAGGCCCATAAATTAGTCGATCTAGTCAATGCCAGATTTTGTTTTGGCTTTACACGAGTATGATAATAAAATTAAGAATTACTCCATTAATTAGTTGGAAAGTCTACTGGGGGCGATATTATCACATACGTAAAACACTGTCCAATATCCTTTTTTAATTCAATTTAATTCCTTAGTTCAGTCCATTTATATGAACAAAATTTTTTTATGTCCTACTTAAAAGATACGTAAAATTACTATTTATCGTTTTCCGTATTTATTTAGGAGTTTTCTTTTTTATTCAAACCGCCTAATGTTAAGGTTCCTTTTATTAAATCCAAACCTCTATAAAAACTAAACATTGCATTGTTTACTTGCATTGTCTCTTATTCATTCATTCTACTTTGGTAATGGCTCATAATATCAATCGGGGGAAGACAAGGATCGAGGGTGTGTGGGAGAGTCGTATCATCGATGTTATTCTGTGAGACGGAATAGATGCAGCAACTAAAACTTTTGGTCTTTCCAACTTAGACGTGAATCACGTACTTTCGTCAGCAATGCAAAACCATCTGGGCATTATAAAAAGCCATCAAGACTCTCTAGCAAGTCTACAAAAGCGTATAGACGAAAAACGTAAGCTAGCTATGTCACGTAAGGCGACATGGGTCGTAAAACAACCCATATCAGTTTGTTGTTATCTATGTGGTGAGAGTGGGCATGTGGCTAGGGACTGTATTTATGGTGTTTCTTGTTGTATTTGTGGTATGAAAGGGCATGATAAAAGCAGCTGTTATGTTATTCCAATTTCCAAGGATACGGGCACTGTTTGTTATTATTGTGGTCTCAGTGGTTATATCCCTGTTTGTTATAATTGTAGAGATACTGGGCATACGGTTAAGGACTGTAATTTTTAAATATCATTATCCATCAAGCCTTTCAAAAAAATAAAAAATAAAACTAATTCCATCAATCAAGGAAGATGGACCTTGAACCATGCTCAGACGTTGGTTAGTCGTATTAATATACATTGAAAGTGACGGGATTAAAACATATATCTGTTAACATAAGTGCAAGTGCTCTTTAGCTTGTAGCTACATCACAACACAATGTAAGAGAGTATTTGATCACTATTTGGCATTGTGTATCAAGTTATGTTTCTGTGTGTTCCAACCATTTGTAGAAGACACTGACTCATATGCAATGGTAGCCGCGGAATATATTTAGGCAACATAACTAATCATAACAACAGTCTAAATGTGACTTATATCTGAACTAAATGCAGCTTTTACAAAACGTGCCGCGAGTTACTTGCATAAGGTGTTCAAAGGAGTTGCAAATCTATGTGAGACTTCATAAGCTCGGTCCTTGGTGGTGGATGCACAAAGCATTTAGAAAGAAACTTTTGTTTTTCCAAAGAAACTTTTGTTTTTCCTCGATCACCAGCCATAAAAAAAAAAATCTGTTTAGATAATGCTCGTTTTCTAGGTACGTTAACTTGTGTCAGCATCCAAAAACAACAGCGAGCAATATTCTAAGTAGGACTTTTAAACCGGTCAGCTAATATACGTATGTATTACTATAGAAGATATACACAATTGTTATGTTAAACATAACCAAAAAATTAATACCGAAATAGATTACTTTCACGTTGATTTCAACATGATAGGTCATGTTGACAAATTAAAATATAATACAACAGCAACATACAAACGTAACATCATCCGAGCAGCAAACCCGAATATCATCCATTGATTCTCAGCTAAAATTCCAGATAATGGACCATTAAAGCACCAATTATCTTTGACTCGAGTTTACTCAATCTTTGTGAAACTAAATGGGGGTGTTAGCCCGAATCTAAAGATAGGTCGAGGCTTAGCCTAGTTACGTATATTTTGACTTTACAGAAACTTTATTTCTATCATTGTGCCTGCTTTAAAATTCATTGAAGGATCGATAAACATAAAAAAAACATGTGACCTAGTAGTGTTCTAATTAACAAATATTACTGCGTATATGTTTTTTCAAAGAAATGCTCAACGAACATGTTGAGTTATAACAAGCTAGTGTCCAACGGTTTTAAACTTAGTTACACTTACTAAGTAGATTGAATCGACAATTTCAAAGCACTGTTAGCATAAATGTAAAACCCTTATTTCAAGACCTCAAGCTTTTATAAGCTTCGCGCCAAGCACACCCAATCACTCATTCTTCTTCAATTAGTCTTCTTCTTCACGTAATCTTCTTAACTTCATTCCAAAAGTTGCTTAATTATCAATGTGTATCCTATTGACTTAATCTTTTCACAAAAAAAAGGAAGCATTTGAGATAATCCATGATTAAGCATGGAGTAAAGTGTTCGTCTCTTTTCTTCACATAGCAAAAAGACGCACTAAAAAAAGCTAACTTTTTATTAGTGCATTGACCTATAGTATGTGTTTGGTAATTACTGATCAACTATTCGAATAAATTCATGTTGGTAATTATCGACCCGACCCACTTGACACCTCTACAAGATATTTAAATATCTCTCATAGATCAAGATCCTCTCAGGTTCAATAGATATATCGAGTTTTGTACAAGCTAGTGTGTGATTGAACACAAATATCATGTCTCTTAAATTAATTCACTTCGTAAACTTTTAAACTCCATCATTGAAAATATTAATGGTCACTAAAGTCAAGACCTCTTTTCCAATATTTACGGTTAAAAGGTAAAGATAAATTTGATCTTTCATATCAAAAAAGTAGATTAATTAATATGATCATACGTACTTATTGCATCCAACGCTAATTAAAAACAATTATCATGACCATAGTACATGTATAATAAAAGCTTTCATTAATTAAAATACAAAGTGTAGAAGAATTACAAATACATACTACTACAAGCATTTATCCGGGCACCGGCTATATCTCAACCAAACTCCGCCGCCGCCACCACCACCGCCATAAGATACAAAATACAATATCATATATGTTTTTAACGTTTAGCCCTAAGGGCTATGTTTAAGAAATAAAAACATACATATACTTTTTGTACTTTAACATACAACAGTTGACACGTGTTCTTATTTCTTAAACATAGCTCTTACGGCTTTTTATAATAATGCATCATATTTATATAGTCTTAACACAAGAAGTCACACACTTCTTGCAATCCATAGTACACCCACCTCCACCACCACCACCACCGTACCCTTTACCGGAGCCGCTATAGGCAGTGAAACACTTAGCAGGACACGTAAGCTTCTTTTTGTAACATGGTCCTTTTTCTTTACATACAACACTTGGTCTCACCACCCCACTTTTAGAGTGTCCACCTTTCGGGCCACCATAACCCGACCCGTATCCACCACCTATACCATTCCCGGGCCAGTTGCTACCGAACCCGGGTATGTCGAACCCGGGGTTGCCAACTCCGGGTCCAAAGTACCCGGGCCCATCATTTCCACCACCTTTGTTTTTGTTGTTATTGTTGCTTTTGGACTTGTTGGCATTCGGGTCGGGTCGGGTTGCAATGGAGATAGTGAAGAGTAGGAAAATGCATATGAATGGAATTATGAGGGTTTTCATGATGAAATGTAGGTTATTACTTTTGGAAGGTGGATGTTATGGGGGTATTTATGGTTGGGTGGTTATGGGGTTGGAAATTTGCATTTAAGAGGATCACAATATGTAGGGTTGCATGTAAATGTCTAGTTGGTTCAATGTACTATTGCAAGTGCATGAAATTAAGACACTGAAAATATCCAAATGGATATATCAAAATTTAAATATAATATACTGTCTAGAATGTATGTTAAATAGCCACCTTTTGTGATATGACATACAAATGCAACTTCACAAGATTTATGAAGATTGATAAATCAATAACTTTTTACGATTCTAAATTATATAAGCTAGAACGAATTTGGAATGCCAAGTTGCAAGTGAACACTCTAGTTAATATTTTAAATTATCCTAACAAATAATTAGAACGAGAGAAAAACTTCAATGCCCCAACCATAAGTTATCATAAGTCAAATATGAAATAAATACACGCCTGTATAAAATTATTACTTGCAAAATAATTATGGTATTTAATTAAAATTTATTTCTTAGTTAAATCAATAATGAACCCATGCAAATTTCTTACAGAAATAAAACTAAAAGTAGAAATAAATAAGACAACTCTGTTTATAACCACCTTAAACAGTTAAACATGATCCCCTTTTATACAAATTTATTTTCGAGATAACAATAGACTTCAATTCCAATGTTCCTCAAAAAAAGAGTCCTTTACGCTGTGTTTCATCGCAGCCAATTTACATCTTATCTTGTGTTCTTTTGAGTCTTTCGGTGAGGAATGAAAATGATAGTTAAAAAAAGGTAAAAGATAAAAGAAATGAAAAAGAAAGAAAGTAGGTTTTTTATATTTCATGTTATCGAGTTGAAAGTAATAGAAAGAAAAATTAAGAAATTTGTGTTTTCTGAGTTTAAGAAAGAAAAAAAAAGTAAAAAGACATACTTATAGTTATGATATTTTGAAACATACATAGACAATATATTAACACATGAAATATAAAATAATGAGTTAAATTAGTAATCTGATAAATAGTTTGGTTTATATTAGTTTCCTTCTAATCCGCCCATAATTTGAGTGGAAACTTTTTTTGAGAGAACAAAAGCCACAAAACATATCCTCACATTTTCTTCTCTATCATTTACTTTTCAAGTAATCAGAAAAACTCCAAGAACAGCATAGTTTTTTTTTGTTTTTTTGTTTTTTGTTTTTTTGTTTTTTTTTTTGTTTTTTTTTTTTTTTTCAAGATATAAATCGAGATCACGACGTTAGAGTTTAGATTGCTACGGTAAGTTGTACGGTACAGGTAGCTAGAAACCATAACTATAAATTGGCTTGAAGAAGTCAAAAGTTGACCCATATCATTAATAGGTCCAACACCTATCATGGCTTCATCATGTTATCAAACATAAAGTCAGAATCACAGACTAGCTGCATCCACTTCAGAGGGTTATATTCACTTCTTTATTAGACTCATGGTAATAAGTCACCGTCAGGCATCAACGCGTCTTCGGCTAACTTGGCACCGCCTTTGACACATGCTCCTTATTACCCTCACCCTATGAAGACGCGTCTTAGTTGTACAAATGGGAGAACTCAGTCGTTTAGACAACCGAGTTGTGGGAGGTGTTGTTTTGTGTGTGTGTGATATTCTGGTTTTTGTATTTGTGTTTTAGTGAGGTATATTTTTGTGATGATGTTGGTGGTGTTAAAAAGCTGATTTGCCTCTGAGTTAGCAGTGGTGATGTTGTCCACTATTACCGCCAGCCTTAATATCATTGTGACAAAATTGCAAAAAACAATCCTCGTGGTTTATTAGTTTGTATGCATTAATGTAGGATTTGTACCCGTGGTTTTTATAATTTTCAAGGATGAAAAATGACCAAAAGAGTTCGACTGTGCCTACACTTTCAGAGTTATATAAAGACCATATTTGCAATTTTAACAAACATCATTTACAGTTTTCGCAGTTTACTCTGTCTTTGCACTTCAATGTTTATTTCACCCTCATTTGCTAACTAATTTCTTGTTAGTTACTTTTTGTGGCCATCTTTTACCCACGACTTATTCCTTAGTCTAATTGATTTCTATTAGGCTTCAGGACCAAGATTGACGATAAAATATATCTAGACGGTTATCGCGCCTAACTATAAAACCTGAGACACATTCTTACAAAGGTCAAATGTTTTAAAAAGGTATCATACTTGCCACAATTTGTTTTTATGGGTCGCAAACAATTTTTTTTTTTTTTGCTTATACGGGTATTTTTCTTTCAAATTCGGCCTTTTTGAGGTATATTGGGACATTTTGTGACAATTTTTACCCTCTCAGCTAATAGGAATTTTATTTTTTCGAAAGGCAAAAATGTCACAAAGTTCTTTAAAAATGACGAATTTAAAAGAAAATTACCCATATAAGAAAAAAAAAAATTTGTTTGCTATAATAATATCCAAAAAAAATAACCTCGGCTAGGGGAATCACTACTTACTGGTTTAAACACGTCATTATTTTGCAAACATTTTATGGGCTCATGGGGTTATAGTTTGTATCATCCCAATAATATAGTATTGGGTCTTACACAAATTAATTGGGCCAAAATAAGAAGAAACCTTGGGTTTGTTAAAAGAAGATCCGGCCCATTTGGGGCCCAATACTGTCAAATCTGATCAATGGATTCTTTGTTATAATTTTCACTGTCTTAATTATTCTTATGGGTAGGATTAATTTCATATACACCTAAAGTGCAATCAATGAGTGCATAATTTACAATATTTTTAAAAGCATGTTTAAATATATCTGAAATTTAAAATTAAAAAAAGAAGATATGAAATTGCCCCATTTATGTTAAGTAAATAAGATTGGCATTTAGGCGTTAATAAGATGGCCGCTAGCGGAACCAAGCTTGAGACTTGTTTTGGTTATTGATTCCATTCAATCACTACCAACTACTTTCTTGTTGTTTTTCTGTGTCAAAGTTTCTTGGATACATATATCATATATGGTTATAATAATATAAAGCATATTGTTATAGTAGTGATGGGCCCGTCACCTATGATAGATCAATTCCTTATGGTATAGAGTTGAGATCCATGAAGAACTCATACATGCTATAAAACCTATCAACCAATCATAGCCATCCATTTATATTTTTCACCTTTTTTTTCAAAACAACATATCTTGCAAACCGTAAATCGTTAAGCTACAAAAAAAAATACCATCGCGACGAGAATTAAATGATCTTTCTATAGATATGCATTGTTATATACTTTCGACGAATTTTTTTTTCGACGAACTTTTTTTTTTTTTTTTTTAATTTCCGCCCAGAAAAATCATATATGATTCGATTCTTACGAATCATATACGAATCATATATGATTCGTAAGAATCATATATGATTTGTTAAAATCGAATCATATATGATTCTTACGAATCATATATGATTTTTCTGGACGAAAAAAATAAAGTTCATCGAAAAAAAGTTCGTCGAAAGTATATAACAATGCATGTCTATAGAAAGATAATTTAATTCTCGTCGCGATGATATTTTTTTTGTAGCTTAACGATTTACGGTTTGCGAAATATTTAAGTTTTAAAAAAAGGGTGAAAGTTTATTTTTTTATTTTGATAAAAAAAAATGAGTGACTAAGATTGCTTGATAGGTTCTATGGTAAAAGTTAGATCTATAAAGAACTTTTGGCTTGTGGTATATGAAGTATAGAATAAATCTATCATTCATTCCCATAATAGAGGATCCCTCATCTTAAACAAACATCATGTATTACTTTCATAATAATAGTTCATTCCCATAGTAGGATACCAAACGCACCCTACACAAGGGATAAAAGGCGTGCCATGTCAATTAAACAACCTCCTCTATAAAATTCTTTAGTATGAACATATAAATGTTAGTATCATTATTTGTGGCCAAAAACTTGTAAGAAATGAATGGGGATGGTGTTGCCAGCGTGGCATCCATTTGGAAATCCCTTTTGATGACTGAGACTGACCGTTAAAAAAGAAAACGGCATGCAAATATATGTACGTTGATTTTGGACGGTGCCAATCTTTGACTTTTTCAAACTTTGACTTTTACCCACACGAAAAGTCCATCTCACTCAACCAGATAATCGTTTTGAGTCAAATATGTAACTATAACATCCAGGAAAAAATCGCGAAATTTCAAGCAAATGTAGCCACAAGTTCGATCTCATCACATGCAGAGCACATTTAATAAAAATATCAGTAAATTGCAAAAATCGTCCTTGTGTATGTTCATATTACAAGTACAATTCTTTTAGATGTCGTCCCAGTGAAAATCTATTGGTGTAGATGTCCCTGACCCAAAGTGAAATAACTAAAATGAGACAAAATAAAAGACAGTCTTACTGAAGTCAATGACATTTTAGTCATAACACTTTGAGTCGTGGACGAAATCCGCACCAAAGATTTCCGACAAAAATGATGCATGCACTTTCGAAAAAGCAAGGACTGTGAATGTAATTTGAACATACTACAGGGACGATTTTAGCAATTCGTAAACTTGCTTGTGAACATCAATTATCTTACTCCACAAAAATAAAAATAGAAGTAAAAACATTGAACTTAACCATGACACGAAACTTGTAACATTAGCGTACTTAGTTATTAAGCGATACTCGTAGTTATTACAAAACAAGTATATATAACATTTTGTAAGATGGTGGTTGGTAGCCAGAGGTGGTGGCCGGAATCTCGGTTTGAAGATGGTGATGAAGAATACATGTATATTTTTGTCAAATCACCTGTAAAGTTACTCATAATAGTTTTTTTTATTTTTTTTATTTTTTTTTATTTTTTTAACCATGATTTTCGATCTTTTGGCCGATTAATATTCGGGGTTTGAACCCAGCGTCACATAGACTCAAACCAAGTAAAACACTCCCTTTTCAGGAGATTGGCATGAATACTTAAGGTTGTTTGCACCTAGCAGGAATTAAAATTGAGACCTCACACATTTTAGAGTTATATTTACAAAATTTGAATTTGAGTATATCATGATGGTACTTAAAATGAATCTTTTTATAAAGGGATTGATTTGCACGCCACAACTTTTTATTTTGTCATCACAGCCTGTGCATTACAGTGTTGTAATGTACGGTGTGCTATACAACTTGTACAAAATGATGTTATTATCAAACAATTTGGTGTGCAAATCAATCCCCTTTTATAAACTAGACGAGTACCTGTGCATAGCAACGGAATTTTATAATGGCAAATAGTTATAGAGATATTTTGGTTACACAAAACGTTACACTGTACACTTAATCACGTAAGGTTTACATTAATGTATTCTTAAGTCAACTTTTATATTTTGAGTGTTTTCTTAAATAAATATTAAATTTTCAATAATTTCAAGTTTCAAGAAATGAGATACAGTACACTCATTATATATAGTATAGATATAGAAGAAGTATAGATTGATATAGAAGTATAAATATATATAAACTTCTTTTAGTTCATGTTCCATATTTGTGTACAACTTTATCTCCGGTTAAAGCAAACATAAAATAAAAGTAATACTTGTCTTTTTCATATTCGTTGATATTTTTGAAACATGAACCTTGTTCACTCAAACTATTTTTATTTACTTAGAGCATCTACAATGGGTAAACCAATTAAAAGCTTTTCACTATTGTACGAAGCTATTTTAAAGGGTTTTTTGCCTTGCATAAAAGACTTTTTAAATAGCTTTTTAACAAAGACTTTGTAAACTAAAAATCTTTGCAAAAAGCTCTTGTCATTAAGTAAGTTAAGCATTAAATACATAAAGTCTTTATAATACTTTTCTCATTGTAGATGCTCTTGCATTGCAGGATGATTAAGTAGCCACATATGATTCCAATGGATCACTAACTTGTAAATGATAATTTATTATATTTTTATAAAGTGTGTATGTTATATCAAACATATAAACATGTAATGAACCTTGCAAACTACACATAGATATGATCCCCTTAATATCTTTTTCATACATCCAAATATTGTTGATCGAAAGCATATTAAAAGGTGTAGAAGTATTAAGAAACTTCGTATACATATTGAAAAGAGCATGATTAGAAGGAAAAAAAATCTTCTAACCGAAATCACAAAGTAACATATATAAACTGAAATCACAAAGTAACATTTATACCAAGAACATATGAGGAATAGATCGATCATGTCAATTCACTTATTGTGCAAGATTTGAAATGATTCAAATCATCGAAGTATAGAAAAAACTTCTTTGCAAATGAAAATGTTTCAATTTGGATGTTACCATACTCCAAAACACATAACATACATTATTAAAGTATTTTAAAGTGATTCCAGAAAAGTAATCAAGGGTACAGACTATAGAAACATGAATTTGAATTGCATCTCCTTCTTTCCCAATTCCGTCCAATATATTTATGGTTTAAGAAATCGAAGAAGCAACTTCGATTAAAAATATATATATATAAAAAAATAAAAAAAAAAACAAACCCCATGGTAAAATAGTATGGCGATGAAAAACATATGAAGAAAAAAGATTATAATGAATAATACAGTTTAAAAATAAAACATTTATGTTAAAGAGCAAACAATTTAATATTCATAACCAATACCTTAATGTTCAAAACCTATGAATTAAACATGACAATTTGTTCATATAATGAGTCACAAAAATAAAATAAAATATTGTCTCATAGCTACTATAACATGTTTGTCCATGAACTCTCCATGCAATATTCATGATATTAGTATGCATTACCCTTATAAATTGATGCTCATGAACAACGAAAAAACAAACCTGCAAAAAGAAAGAAAAGAAAAGAATGAGGATGAAAGAGTACGTAAAAAAATTGGTGATTTCTACTATTAAATAAATTTTGTTATTAACACAGATTATGTAAAGTTAACTATACATGAAACTTGTAGTGGAAGCCAAAAAAAAAAAAAAAAAAAAAAAAAAAAAAAAAAAAAAAAANAATTGAATGTTCGAGCCATATTCCTTCAATACATTCCGTTAATAGCCAATTCAATTTTTTCAACATTTTCAACAAAGTTTTCAACATTCAACATTTTCAACAAAGTTAAGATTCAAGTTTTGACCATTTTTCCTTTTTATGTAGTTAGGATTGAGTTTCATTAATAGACTCAACATCGTAAACTAGTAAAAAACGATAATTTTGATGTATTTTTACACGCGCAATGAATGCTCAATCATATCTATATTTGAAGATGTTTACTAACTTTTGAATAAAGTTGATGAGTCTAGATTGATTATGTTTGTGATAAGTGTAATTATAGGTAAACACGAGAAACCAACTTGTATTACAAATGGAAAGCTAGTAGTACATGGTAAACAATGATAAGTATATGAACGAGCAATAGTTATTGTAGCGATAGTGCTCGATCACAGTAACCATCTTTAAGTATTGTAACACGCGCAACGATGATGTTCACACAACCCTTGACCAGTTTTACAAATTTTTTTACAATCATCGTCTGTGTTACAATGAACAGGAAACTCACGTTTGCTGGCGATGTTGTTGTTGTTGTTGTTGTTATATAGCTCTTGTTGGGTCATGGGTGATCTTTTCTCACCGTATACATATGACTTTTGCAACCCTACAACACATATTTCATTAGTATTAAAACGACAAGCGAACATTATTTTTATACTGATGACAAATAATAATATACCTGATACAGAAAGCAACAACGTAACAACAAACACAATCTTTGATGCTTGTTCCATGTTTAAACAAATTGTATGACAATACAAATGTAGTTTTATGTGTATTAAGATCAAATGGCTATGAAGATATATAAAGACCATTTTTTTAGTAGTAATACCCAACATCTATTAGCCAACTATAAATGCCCATAAAGTTTTTTCTATAAATGCCCATAAAGTTCTTTGTAACTTTAAATGTACATTTACGTTAAAACGGAGACATTTATGAATGAGAATTAATTTGCACACTCATGTTTTTTATTTGTTAAAATTGAGACATTTATAATGTTTACAGTGTGTCTTGACTACTTGTACAGTTAAATGTCTTAGTCAAAGTAAAAAGTGTGCAACCCATCTTCCTTTATGAATGCTCATAACATCATTTTAGTTTCATTTGTTTGCTTGAAATTCCAAACCTTAACTTTTAGTAATGTTTACGAAGGTTGCAAAAATGGTGAATCGGTAGTGAGGTGGTCGACCACCATGTAGCTTATAATCAGTTTACGCGGGATTAATCGGTGATTAATCGGATTGGCATTTCTAGCAAATTTTGGGTATTTCCGGCAAGTTTTGTGTATTTCCGACGAGTTTTAGGTATTTTCGTCAAGATTTTTTCTTAAAAAAACAACTTGTAATGGAATTAAACAGTTACTATAAGTGATCAAAATAAGTTTACGGTGAGTTTTGGGTATTTCCGATAAGAATTGCAGGTTCCAGGCAAGTTTGACCGCCGTTGACCACGGTTGACCTATTTGTTTGACCCAGTTACATAAATCGGAAAGGTTGGTGGCCCTGTAACGCCTAGGCGGTTATTAATCGGCCTTGTAGAACTTTTTTTGCAACACTGAATTGTTAACCATATACTCCATATCTTAAGCATATGATGCCTTAATCAGCTAGTATTTTAGTCTTTTGGAACTATCGTGCCTCGATCTGTGTATGATGTTTCGCCAAACACTTCTTGTAATGCATCTTGGAAACATGAAGTGCATAATCATATTTTATCACTGGATATAGATATGATTATACCTACATATGTACTTACAATTATAATTATTACTATGTTTCTCTATTTTTTTTAATTATCATTATGATTAACAAAGTGTTAGATTATTTGTCTTTATGCTTAATTAAATCATTATTTCTCACATTAAAAGACATTAATGCCTCTTATCTTCACCTGCCATCACCACTACCTCCGGCCATTACCACTACCTCCGGCAGTCAAAACCACTACCACTTCCGACCGTCACGTTGGCTTGAAGGTTTCTCACAGTGGCTTGAATTCTCATTTCACATATGCGAAGTCACAAATTTATATTTTAAATGTTTCACAATAAAACTCTTCCATTCTGAATTTTAATTATGAACCCTTATTTATTTTGAACTACCTATACTTTTTGGCCAAGTAATTAACATGCGTAAATAATCAGTTCCATACAAAAAATGTTACAAAACTCTCATTAACACCTTTAATTTGATTTTAATAATATACGTAAACTTGTATTGGGGTGGGGCGGAAATTATATTAGAATTTTGATTTGGATTTGGATAGTATATGTTTGTTAATTCTGTATTTTAGAGGTGAAAATTTAGTTGACCGAAATCTGGGTTTTTTAACTGGAATTTGTGGTGCTTGATTGGAGTTATATGACGTAGAAGACGAAGATGGATAAAATGACCAAATTACTCATAACGGTGATATATAATTGGTGGTTTAAGAATTCAGATGGATAATGAATTATATTATTAAGTGTACATAGTATTTATAAATTTTACCCTAGATTATATGATTATCACATTGGGCTTAGTGGCATACTCACTTTTTACTGGATAGTAATATAATGGCTTATTGGTTTATTTTATGCTTGCTTAAGATTTATCATGCCTTTAGGCTTTAATTGGATTTCCACAATTAATCCTTTTAGTAATTCTTTGTAGGTTTTCATTGTGACATTTCACGAAAGGAGACAACGTTCTTTCTGGAAGTTATACAAATAACGGTATTTGTTGAAGAGTTACAATTGCTGGAAACCTTTCATACCATATAAATCAAGGCTGTCAAGATCGCGTGTAAACTTGTTGGATCATACGAGTTTACGCGTTTACTAGCTAAAACCGTGTAGGATCGTGGTTGGATCGCATAATGTGGTAGGATCGTAAGTAAGATCATAGAGTCGCACGTAAGATCGTAAGATCGTCATACTATCCGAGTTCACTTTTTTTTTCTTTTTTTTTGAAGTCCATCTCACTTGCTTAGGGTAAAAAACAAACGTGAGTTTTACTAATGTCTAATACGTAAACCACTGTATTTTCATTTTCTAAATAGATTAAAGTTTATACCTAGTTTTCTACTTTTCTAAATAGGTTATTGTCTAAAAATGTTCAATAATTCAATTTACTTTACTTCTTTGTGATTAAACTAATTAAAGGGTATGTTTTAGAATGCCACTAATGAAACGTTTGTTTCCTTGAAATCATGTAGATGGCTCGTATGTGATGCGTGGTTTTGTGACCTTACAACAGGTTTTACCTCTCGAGTGATCTCAAGAGGCTTACAACCCCACCAGGCAGTGTACCTGACCGATGTAGTATACGATAGTGGTAAGTACGGGGGATTGATCGTTCTCTCACAGGGAATAGTGTTCGTTAGGATAGAAAAACTACTCTAATAGGTCTAAGGGTGAAGGAAGATTCTTTTTGTATTTTTATATTTTTTAGGAAAGCAAGTAAAATCTCGGTTTTGAAGGAGTGGGCGGAATTAGTTGCTAGTCAACTAACCCAAAATAACTACAATTGCAAATAAAATAAAATATCTAAACTATTGTGGTTGTGAAAACAATATGGAGAAAAGTTGTGTTTACTTAGACTTCATTACTCCCTAACTATCTTTTACCGGTTAATTGATATGTATGTCACTTGTATGGATGAAGGGTGTATTCCTAATAACTATGGAGTGGCCTACTATCTCTCCAATTCTAGGCTCTTCTCTCTCCTATGCATGCACGGCCACAACATAGGGATTCGTAAACATTGGCTCATGCTTTAAATTACTACATTATAGCTTATTGTCTTGGCTAGATGTTTTCACAAGACTTAGGCACATTAACCATAAAGTAGGTTGGCCAGTTTTCTTGAGCCTAACATTGATGGAAATCCATGCAACAAACAACAACACAACATCAATTCCAATAATTAATGTTACTCTCTCTCTCCGCTCCTCCCAATAATAAAAGACAAGAAAAGAGATAATTCAACCAACACATGAACAAAAAAGGAAGACTTTCTTTATAAGCTGAGGGTTCCAAGGGTTGGACCCTAAAGTACAGAAATTTCGTCAGGTTTGAGAAAGAAAGATACAACAAAGTTCACCCTAAGTGAATGAAAAATAGAAAACTATATATAGACTTTTACACTCTGACGGCGTTAGGTTATAGGGTCTGACGCCGTCAGCCCGCCGCTATAAGGTTTCTCGGATGGCCTAGATCCATTTCTGACGCCGTCACCCTTTAATTCCTTCTGGGCTGTCACTCTTTAAAACATAACCTGACGGCCTACGCCTATTAACGCCTGACGGCGTCAGGTGTAAAACTCCCAAATCTTTCTGGTCCGTCATTTGATAATTGGTTTCCACTCTTTTGTCAAGGCTTGTTGACGGCGTCACCTTGTGACTCTGACGCCGTCAGGTAGTAATTCCAGCTTCTTTTGAGACTTTGTCGTTTTCTTCACTTTTATGCTCCAAAAACGTCCAAATATGTATGTTTTCCAGAATTCTTCTGAAAAGTACCTAAAATGACAAAAGGAATGATTTAGGGCAATATTTGATCACATTTACACGAATTAGGGCTTAAATGACCCCCTAAAAGCGTAACACTTTTCGTCTCATCAAATACCCTTACACTTGGGATTTGCTTGTCCTCAAGCAAATGAGCTTTTATTCCAATCAAAATATGAGTTAGGGGTCATTTAACACAAATATAAAAGTAATTACAACAAATAGTTATTAGACCCTAATCATAACAAGTACGGAAATCATACACTAGCACCTCACAAATAGTGTTTCGATTCTCTCATCTCTCAAATGTCATAGAATAATATCTCATAAATGAAAACGGAAAATAACACTCACTACCTGTCATAGCAGATAGCTTACCATAGGCTTGGGAGAGGATCAATTACTCCTCCACTAGGCGTAAGCACCTAAGATAAACTATCAAAGAGGGTTTTCCAAAGGGTTGTAACGTAAGGTGTAGGGATATGATAAACACGGTTTGGTTGGAATAAAGGGTATTTTAATGGTGGCAAGTTAATTATCATGATCAAATACATGCACTCTACATCGTTGCTTAAGTCAAGACTCGACTCAATCTTAAACTAAAAATGAAATAACAAAAACTAAAAAGAAACATAAAAGAAAACGGGATGGTAGTCCGTATGTTTTTTTCTTTTCTTTTTCATATTTTTTTGTATTTTTCTTGATTTTTCGATTTTTTTTCCATACACTCTTGCCCTACCGTCCAAAATAATACATCATAGGGGAGTCGCATTCCCCTTACACTTGAATCTTTACATAACTTTACAATTACTAATCTAACGACTCGAATTATGATAATTGAAAAACTTGGAGTACTTTTAAAATGTTTAGCACATATGGGGGTAATAATGTTGTTCTTCCCCATTACTCCATTACACTAGTACTTTACCCATGAGTCCCAATCATCCCAAAACAATATGTACAAGGATATGACTTAACTTAGCAACCATGTAATTGACTAGATAATTAACTAAGGGTTTAACAAATGGTTTCACAATAATGCACCAAAGGTGGGTGCATACAAGGTAGGCTAAGGCGATTTGGGTGTACATTTAATTGGGTGTAACAAATTCTCACTTTGAGTAAGATGCTCAAAGGTCGAAACAAAAGGATAGGCTCGGAGGGGTGTACTAGGGGTATCGTGTACCAAAAATGGATACAACGCAAAGGGTGAGGGAGAATTACTTGACCAATGAAGTCAATGTAATTATAACAAAAATACGGGTGTAAAACAATGGGTTAATCCTAATGCCTCTTATCATGTAGTAAATCTTAACTACACGAATGTAGTCTCACTTGTGGATTTGAGATGGTCCTAACACAAGTTCTAGAATCTAAATGCTACCGGTACTCACATCATAGCACCAAAGATGGGTGCTTTTCCTACCAATTCTAGGGGCGAACCTCACATATTTGGGGTGGAAAAAAAATTTTAGTGGTACGGTTTTTGTGCTAGTCATACAATTTCCTATCCATGAGACGCTCATTAAGATCAAGGTTTCACTCCTAAATATTGTAAAAAATTTTAAATTGGCGCTAAAATTGCCCTAACAAATATTTCTCTTGGTTTTATTACAAATTTACTATCAAACAAACGTAAAACATCAAGCGTAAGTGTATTCTCAACGGTGCCTTCATTTACCCCCCTTACACTTAAACCGAACATTGTCCCCAATGTTCAAATAGAAGACGTAAAAGTAAATAAAATGAAAGAATGAAATCAAATACTCCCCTGAATCGTTTGATGTGGATAGTGAAGTAACATGGTTAGATCTTCTTCCAAGAAAGACGAGCGTTCAAAGCTTCCCTTCCAAAATAATAGACGTCTTCTTGTCCAAAATAACCTGTTAACCTGAAAAAGATAAAGGCCAACCTCGCATAAAATCGGCGGTAAAATCTATATACTAGGATATAATGCTTGTGGAATGAATATTTTGCAGAATTCCTGGAGATTATAAGTTAAAGAATTGACAAAACTTTTAATGTTTCCGGAAGAAATACAAAACTTTCAAAAATTGCAGAAAATTTTAACCTGATGCCGTCAGGTGTTATGCCTGACGCCGTCAGAATGATCTGACAGAATTCTCATGTTAGGTTTCCGGAAAAAATTCTGGAAAAACTAGATCTTACTTCCTGAAATTCCTGCAAAATTCATTATGACTCGATACAAGCATTTGACTCAAACAAATACTAATATGTATGTTAATTTCATTGTTATGATTCATGTTCATTCGTTCTTTATAAAACGATTTAGATTTCCCTTACACTTAGCTTTTGCAAAATACCTTTATATGTAGTTAAGACGAAGTTAAAAACAAAATAAAGCATTTTCACAATTTAGTTTGAAGCATGAATCAATAACAAGAAATATAACTTACATATGGGAACAAATAGAATCAAATAAACAAACACACACAAAGCATGGGTTGCCTCCCAAGAAGCGCTTTTCTTTATTAACGAGTCTTGTAGCTAGACTCAAAGTCACCGGCTCCTACGTTTTTCCATACCGCAACTTAAATGCGGCTTTAANAATAAGATGAAAGAATGAAATCAGATACTCCCCAGAATCGTTTGTTGTGGATAATGATGTAACATGGTTAGATCTTCTTCCAAGATAGACGAACGTTCAAAGCTTCCCTTCCAAAATAATAAACGTCTTCTTGTCCAAAATAACCTGTTAACCTGAAAAAGATAAAAGCCAACCTCGCGTAAAATCGGCGGTAAAATCTACACAATAAGATATAATGCTTGTGGAATGAATATTTTTGCAGAACTCCTGGAGATTATAAGTTAAAGAATCGACAAAACTTTTTAGGTTTCCGGAAAAATACAAAACTTTCAAAAATTGCAAAAAAATATAACCTGACGCCGTCAGGTGTTAACCCTGACGCCGTCAGAAAGTTCTGACAGAATTCTCATGTTAAGCTTCCGGGAAAAATTCTGGAAAAACTAGATCTTACTTCCTGGAATTCCTGCAAAAATTCATTATGACTCGATACAAGCATTTGACTTAAACAAATACTAATATGTATGCTAATTTCGTTGTTATGATTCATGTCCATTCGTTCTATATAAACCGATTTAGATTTCCCTTACACTTAGCTTTTGCAAAATACCTTTATATGTAGTTAAGACGAAGTTAAAAACAAAATAAAGCATTTTCACATTTTAGTTTGGAGCACGAATCAATAACAAGAAATATAACTTACATACGGAAACAAATAAAATCAAATAAACACACAAAAACACACAAAATATGGGTTGCCTCCCAAGAAGCGCTTTTCTTTATTTACGAGTCTTGTAGCTAGACTCAAAGTCACGGGTTCTACGTTTTACCATACCGCAACTTAAATGCGGTCTTAAAGTTTTTAATCACATTTTCATCCCATATGTATTCCGGACCGAAGGCCAGGCATCCTGAATATTTAATCCTTTCTACATTGTGATTATTCTCACTCACCTCGAACGTAGGGATATTGTCGACATCAAAGTCTTCAACACCCTTGAACTTGTCGAACATATAGGGCATCTTATACTTAACACTCTCGGTATCCTCGGAAAAAGTGATAACGCCCTCGTCCCTATCATAGATCATTTTAGATGTGTTGACGAATGGTTCACCCAAAACTATCTCACCTAAATGTTGGTCTATGATTCCTCTAACATCTTCTAAGATCATGAAATCACATCGATAAGTGAAGTTTTTAATGAAGACGTGTAGGCCTCTAACTCTTCCAACAAAGTTACATAGTCGCTTGGGGTTATATGGGTCTTGCCTAGGTTCTAATTTATCGCTCATAATCCAATTGTAGTAAAGCCTAGACATGATATTCATTGGGGCCCTCAGGTCGATATAAGTATGCTCTCTAAACATATGACCAATCATGCATGGGACTTTCACATTCATATAGTTCCCTTTCCTAATCCAAGGGTTTTTTCGATACCTTGCGGGACAAGGATACTTCAAGAGGAACTTATGATGACTTAACTCGGTCTTGGTTGGGAAAAAGTTCTCAAAGAGACTAAAGTCATTCCTAAGCTTAAAGTTATCTAGGCTTGTGCTAGTCTTAAACTCGATTTCATTCTTAATTAGCTCATTAAGTTCTCTTAGCTCACTAATCACATTTACAATCCTCTTACGCAACAAAGTAATCGCCTTAGGTAGAAAGAATCTAGCTAGGAAACGGGTGGTAAGATCTTTCCAAGACAAGATGGAGTTCATGGGTAATTGCCACAACCATTGCTGAGCATGATCGCGTAGAGAGAATTGAAAGAGACGCAATCGGGTCGTCTCTCGAGTGGCAACATCAAGGTCTATGGAATCTACAATCTTAAGAAAGTCCTTGAGATGTTGATTTGGATCATCGGAACGAAGTCCATGGAATGCGCATCCGCTTTGCACCAACCGGATGGTGTCGGATCGCAAGGGAGTGACATTGGCTCCTTGAGTGAGCTCAATAGTGTTGCGATAGCCAAGGTGGCTAGGTCGGGAATACTCTCCTAAGGTACGGGGTCTAGGAGGTTGGTTTGCTTGTGGTGGGTGGTTTGGTTGAAGTAGGTTGTTGGGATCAAGGATGTTACCACCTTCTATGATGGCGGATGGTAAAGGTTACGAACAAAAACATGAAGAAATAAGATAGACTAAAGAAATCCTAGAAAAATAAAATAAAAATCTCACTAGAAAGGAATCTAGCGAGTAGACCTAATAAAATAAAAATTCTAACTAAACAATAACTATTCCCCGGCAGCGGCGCCAAAAACTTGATGCGTGGTTTTGTGACCTTACAAAAGGTTTTACCTCTCGAGGGATCTCAAGAGGCTTACAACCCCACCAGGCAGTGTACCTAACCGATGTAGTATAGGATAGTGGTAAGTACGGGGGACTGATCGTTCTCTCACAGGGAATAGTGTTCGTTAGGATAGAAAAACTACTCTAATAGGTCTAAGGGTGAAGGAAGATTCTTTTTGTATTTTTATATTTTTTAGGACAACAAGTAAAATCTCGGTTTTGAAGGAGTGGGCGGAATTAGTTGCTAGTCAACTAACCCAAAATAACTACAATTGCAAATAAAATAAAATATCTAAACTATTGTGGTTGTGAAAACAATATGGAGAAAACTTGTGTTTACTTAGACTTCATTACTCCCTAACTATCTTTTACCGGTTAATTGATATGTATGTCACTTGTGTGGATGAAGGGTGTATTCCTAATAACTCATGGAGTGACATACATATCTCTCCAATTCTATGAGCTCTTATCTCCTCCTATGCCATGCACGACACAACCATATGGATTGTAAACAGTGGCTCATGCGTTAAATACTACCTTAATAGCCTTGTATGCCTTGACTACATGTTTCCCAAGACGTTCAAGCACGTTACCATAAAGGAGGTTGGCTAGTTTTCTTGAGCCTAACATTGATGGAACAATCATCCCAACAAACAACAACACATCAATTAACCAATAATTAATAGTTAGGTTTCATTAGATCTAAGCAAATACAAGAGAATTTAGCTACACATGTTAATTAAAAGACAAGCAAAAGAGATAATCAACCAACACATAGACATATTGATTGAATTAAAGTGAAGACTTATCTTTAATTAAGCATGAGGGTTCCAAGGGTTGGAAACCCTAAAAAGTACAGAAAATTCGTCTAGGGTATGGTGCCAAAAGTTCTCCACAAAGTTCCACCCTAATGAATGAAAAATAGAAAACTATATATAGACTTTTACACTCTGACGGCGTCAGGTTATAGGGTCTGACGCCGTCAGCCCGCCGCCAATAAGGTTTCTCGGATGGCCTAGATCCATTTCTGACGCCGTCACCCTTTAATTCCTTCTGGGCCGTCACTCTTTAAAACATAACCTGACGGCCTACACCTATTAACGCCTGACGGCGTCAGGTGTAAAACTCCCAAATCTTTCTGGCCCGTCATTTGATAATTGGTTTCCACTCTTTTGTCAAGGCTTGCTGACGGCGTCACCTTGTGACTCTGACGCCGTCAAGTAGTAATTCCAGCTTCTTTTGAGACTTTGTCGTTTTCTTCACTTTTATGCTCCAAAAACGTCCAAATATGCATGTTTTCCAGAATTCTTCTGAAAAGTACCTAAAATGACAAAAGGAACGATTTAGGGCAATATTTGATCACATTTACACGAATTAGGGCTTAAATGACCCCCTAAAAGCGTAACACTTTTCGTCTCATCAGTATGTTTTGAGACATTTAGGACGCATGTTATGTAATATTATTCCGCTAAATTGTTAATGTAACGATTGAAACTTTATTTTTTTGTGTTTTACTATTACTTTGGTGTTTGAAATTTGAACTTTGTCATTTTCAAGAGGATATTTTATGAATTTATCTTTGACGTTGAGTAAAAATGACTAAATGTAAAATAGTTTGACTCGTTTATCATTTGTTTACAAGCTATGACAAATTGGTAGGATCGTAGAATCGCGATCCGATCCTACAATCTCGATCTTGCAAAGACAAAAACGATCCCACACGGGATCGCGATCTTGACAGCCTTGATATAAATACAAATAAAAGTATTTTTTTTTGAAGGCAAGATGCAAAGATGTGAACTCACAAGTGATAATTAATTTGATTTTTTACATATTACACATATCTATACTACATAATGCATTTAACACCCCTCTCTCCTATTTTTTAGGGATAATTATTAATATGGCCAAGTTACCCAAACTTTGGGGATTTTTGACTTTAAAAAAAAATTCTGCCTTTAGCCTTGGTCGCCCTGAACCGTTAAGCAACTTTAATAAGACGCTGACACGTGTCACGTAGTGTTTTTTTAGCAACAATTACTGATTGGGCAACCGTATATTGGGCAACTGGTTTTTTAGTCATTTTACACATTATACATAAAAGCCTCTTTTTGCTTTTTCCTTAGTACCGTATATGCTAATAAAAAAAAAAGAAAAAAAAAAGACAAATTTAAAAACTAAACTTCATTTGCAAAACTTGACGAGCGCTTTCATCATCTACCTTCTTCCCTCCTTCTACTGTCACTCCTCATACGAAGTTCAATTATTTCTTGCTACAAAATTAGTTCGTCATCCAGTCCTGGTTTTGGCTCATTCTCAGATTAGCAAAGCGGTACTGTTCATCAAAGAGTGCCAATTAAAATCAAGAAAACGACCGACTTGTAGTTTTATTACCGGAGATGTGGTTCAATGTGGTATGTACATCCTATTACACATGCATATGACATATCATTAGTATCGTTAATGATTAATTGATTTTGTGATTCATTTTTATATAGTGACCTGATTTGATTTAGAGCCAAACTGTTCTTTTGTTGTTGTTGAGCTACCTTCATATAATTGAAATGTTATTGGTAATCTATCTTGTTTATTTGATGTGTTTTATGTATTAATTTTTATGTGCTATAGGTGTTACTCGCGTTTTATAATGATTGGTTGGTTTATTGTTTTGGTGTCCTTTGTTTAGGCCTCCATATGTCTTATGATCATAACTGGTTATTATTTTTGTAAGCTTATGTGTGGAATAGGATGTTACTTCTGTTATGGCTTATATATGAAAAGGCAGTATTCTTGTGCATTTACTGTGACCTGTTGATTGATATCTCTTAATATGATTACCATCTAGAACTCAATGAATATCATAATTAACCAGAAAGTTGGGGTTACTAATATGCCAGGCGTTAGTTAAATAAAATCATATGCAGAAATACAAACGTAAACAAACACCCCCATTAGTATGGACCAGTACTAATGGGTTCTAGTTATATTAAAATGTAAATACCATGAACATACAAGTCATTAAAAGGAGGCAAGAATCAAGCATTGAATCAGGCATTGATTAAGTACGAATTATGCTTTTGTATGTATCAATTCAAATTTTATGTATACTAACTTCCGACTTTAACTTTTTTTTTTATCCTGTTAGGACTACGAAGCGAAAACAATCATCACGAGTAAACAGAACTCCTTTTGGTTTATAAATAAATATTTAGATGCAAAATGTTGGAACTTGTTTAGTACTACCTGCTTTGGGAAGTGTTTTGATTTGATCAATGTCGAACATGAACCACACCCCATAGACTAAATGATGAGGAAACAACATACGGTTGACGAATCTCATCACGATATGCCCTTAATTTATTACATAGATGGATATACTATGCATTTTTTGTCGTCATGAAATTTGGCTTATTACGGGTTTCGGTTTGGTACTGTGAACTTTGGTTTATACAATTATGGTGTTCTCATATTTCGTAATAGGGTCTTCTTTGACAAGCAAGGATTGATTGTTTCAAACTTAGACCTTAAAGCGTATCTGAAAAGTTTTGGTCAAGTTGCATAGTTAAAAACAAAATTAGAACACTGTTGGTCCCTGAAATTGAATGTAGGGTTAGATATTAACCATACCCTAGTTGCAAATGTGGTTGGACTATATTGCCCTTGGAAAATGAACCAAAACTTAGCGTTGACCTCACCATTTCTGGTCAATGGACGCATTCAGCCTCAAAATCCATAGTTTTGGACGCCAGGCGACGATTTTTAAAAGTTAAGGGCCATGACGATGCTTTGTGGAAAGTTTAGGGACCAACGATGTATTTTACTCTTAAATTTATTTCATTCAAAATAAATAATAACTAAAAATAAAAATGTTAGTTACTTGAAAAAACCACACTAAAACTGTAAGAAAACCACAAGGACCAAAACTATAAATAAAGAAGACCACAAGGACTAAACACAAAAAACATACATTTTATAAAAATTTTGTGTCTTCTTCTTCACCTCGACTTGCAAACACACACTAAACCTCGACCTGCAAATACAATGTTAGAAAAGAAGCAAATACAAGTTTAGAAAACAAATAACGTTGTGTAACGTTCCCATATGACAAAAGTACCATTTACAAACTCGTCGTGCAGAATATGAGGTTCCAACCGGCGAGAAAAGTTGAGGGAGTGGGTGCAGTGGCGAGAAGTGGCGAGCTACCACGATGGACTGGCGAGGTCCTGTGACGAGCTGCACCTCCCGCTTTTAGGGATATTTTTAAACATTATCTTTGCTATTGATGTTATATTGAAATAATGATATTGCTTACTATTCAACTAATGATCAATTACAGCATATAATAACATAAAACTATTCTAGATACAAGTAAATATAGGCTAAGCGTAACAATAAACAATGAAGCACATAAGGCGTGCACTAATAACGTCTAACGATAATGTCCCAAGTCAAGATTTTATAGTCCAATTTGTTTGTCGTTGTTTTATATTTCATGGCAACCGCTAGTTTAGAATGACAACTAAATTCTCTTGATCACATATATGGCTTTAAATCTTAAAATTTTCATTTTATTTTTTACTTTGTTTATTGAAAGTTTATGTCTTCATGCCGACATTACTTTTTCGGTGCCAAAAGGACACACACATGATGCTTCATTTCCACGCTTACACCCACTTGCTTAAGTGGAAAATTAATTAACAACATTTAAGGAGGTGTTTGTTTAGCCGGCTTATTACTTATTTGGTTTTAAGCTTATGTTACATAAGTTATTTTTTGTGGCTTATTTTAAAACTTTTTGCCTTATAAAAATTCATTATGTTATAACAAAGTTACATAAGCCGAAAAATGTCAAAATAAACCACAAAAAATGAGCTTATGAAACATAAGCCGAAAACCAAATTAGCCATAAACCGACTATATAAGCCGAAACAAACACCCCCTAAATACTTCATTAAGATGTTTTCGTAACATCATTTCATTTCATTTCATTTCTACTAAAACTGTAAATAATAATCGATGAGAGACTTAAGAATCCATAAATTACTATTTCAAATAGATTTGATCAATTTTAACGAGTTTCAATGAAAGAAAATAGGTGTCTTGTCGTATATTAGATGCAATGGATATGAACTTTCATACATCCTAGACAAATTAATTCATACACATTATCGTTTGAGAAAATTACGGTAGATGTCTTATTTGCACGGTATATTTTACCAAAAAATGTATTTAGCTATATTTTTAAAAGAGGAATGAATACCTAACGCACTTGCGCGACCCGCATTTAAATTCCAATACAATCCTAAATAACGACTCACATGACACAATCTTAACATGACTAAACAAAAGTAGTTATCCAACGACATAATCCTTATGCCACACCCTCTTGGTTCGCCCCCGTCATCAACCGTAGGTGTATCAAATTTGCTACTTAGCAAAAGAAACAATCAGATTGTTACTCTATTAATAGCTCATATACCTGTTGAAGCAAGTTGAGGTCACAAGAATTGGCCACGCGCTTGTGCGACTTGACTAAGTGGCAAAATAAAATTGTTACCCGTGAAAGTGGCACGCGCGTTGCCATTTCATGCAACCCAGTGAGTCTAGTGACTCAAAACTGAAAACGCATAGGTTTTGGATCGTTTTGAGTAACGAATGGTGTATATACCCTTTGATGTAGTTTCTCTTATTGTTTCGTTAGTTAATAAAATACAATCTTTTTAAATAGTCAGTCAAGGATAATAGTAGCTACGAATTAGGCACGAAAAAAGCCAACTCCTTTTGAAGTCCTTGTTAGACAAGTATTATCACTTTAGAATGAAGAAATGTTTTTCTTTTTGCATCAGTTTTTGGTTAATGGTTAGACTACTTACTTTTCTTTGTTCCCTTTGTAACTAGCTAGGTGGACCAATGGGTTCTTGTCAAAGATGTTTGCCTAAATATTGGTTCAACGAAAACGAGTGCACATATTATTGGCAACCACTATATTTTGTTTGACGATATTATACTTTATGTATTATTTATTTTTTAAATTTTGGTACTTTTGGTTCACACACTCAGATTTTGTGTAACATGTTTCATTTATGTGGATAAAATTCTTTTGAGATTTTATTAGGTGATATGTCGTTCTTAAAGTTGGTGGAAGAGTTAAAGTTTGAGATGTGAACTATAAACGCAATTTGCTTTTGAAATTTGTGTAGTACGCACTTAAAGGATTTTCGTACGATTTTGTGAAGATTTAATAGCTATATTAACCTATCAATTGGGTATGGAATTTGTCAATTTGGTAATATAAAAGTATCAATGAATTAACCCTCTAAAATTTTGAGTTTTTGACACTTTTAGATTTCATTAAAAAAAAAAAAACCCTTTTCACCAATGCATATATAACTACAGGTTCTACCCACATGTCTTGATTATACCTTGTATTGTATGAGAACCTCCTCAACAAATGATTGCAGGTTTAAGTTCTGCTTAAAACATGCGAGATAAATTTATAATCTATATATTGTGTGGCCGTTCAAAATAAAGATATGAGGTTCTAAAGTGACTACAATTAGTCAATACAAATGCTTTTACACTTGTATATGTGTTATTATCACGAATGGAAAAATGAAATTTGTTTGTATTTTCCTACATGAATGAACCGACCACCACAAGAAAAGAGGTTTTTGGGTGGATGGATCAGTGCATGTTACTAGGAGACAAATAAAAGGGCCCGGGCCAGATTCTAAGATCCATATACAAAATCTTCTCTTTTAGTGGTCCATTTTGTCACCCATTCGTGGGGTAATCTTGTCACCAT